>JAOVYX010022022.1:0-15073 GCA_035668315.1 Drosera spatulata | reverse complement strand
CGAAAAACTCTAGCAGATAGCAGACCTAGGGTGAGAGGACGGTTTGCTAAGAACGAAGAGTTGAGAGAGTTTCGCAGCCGAAATGGCGGTCACCATGGGGACGATATCGACTATGATGAAGTAAGAAGACTCTTTTACACGTACTCCTACATGCTGAGATCGAAGTCATCCTTCCCGCGTTATTCATGGTTGAAATCCTGTGATGTAACAGGTTAGCATACAAGAAGAGGATAATATGACGGATTCCACGGACGTCTATGCACATATAGGCGACATGAACTCCTTCAAGTGTAGTTATCCAATCCAGTACTGGACTTAGTTAGCTCTGCCACAGTACACAGAAAGCTTTCCATATACAGTACCCCTGCCGCGGACCAGAATGCAGTGGAGTTCTAGAATTAACATAGAAGCATACGGGACGGGCTAGCACAGCTTAAAAACAAGAGAGATCTTCTAGGATGTGAATAGAAATGCAATTTTTGTATAGTGTCAGATCCCAAACCACGAAGATATATACATGATTATGCAAAATTGAACGCAAATGGCTTTTGACTTCCATTTCGTAAAATACTAGGTTACAGTACAAGGATGGCACAAGAAGTGTTCTATCTTGCACTCGGCATCCTCTGCAATGAACCTTCAACTATTATCGGCAATTCTTGTTATTCCACCGGAAAGTAAGTAAACATTGTAAAGTACACACAAGGAAAGTAAACATTGTACAGTTTGTACGGAAGGAAGTTGAAAGTGAAGAGAATGAAATGCACACAACATGAACTTGAAGATACTGTATTCAACCATTGACGACATGGAGCGCTGTTAGCTACCATCTAAATAAAGTACAACTATGCAACCCAGTCCCTCATTAGGCAGCCTGCTCCTCATCTAGCGGCAACAGCAGGGCACACGCACAGGTGATGGTACGTCTCGGTTGGATTGATGTCCCTCAAATATCTTATGTCAAAGCACGATATACAAACAATTCAGGTTTCAAGCCATGCCAAGCTCCCATGTATCAACATCCTACTTGGGAGTTCACCAGCCGATGGCGCAAGATAAGTGATCTTCCTCCTGTAAATTGTTAACAGCGATTAGTGTCAAATGTTTGAAACTTTTAGTGTCAAATGTCATAAAATGACAGTCATTATACTAAGAGATGGGATTGAACCTCTGCATGTCGACATCTGTAATATAAATAAATCCGGCGACATTACTGCATCAAAGAGTAGATGTCAGCAATGATATCTCAAAGCAAGATAAAATCAGAACTAAGAGCACTAAATTACTAACGAAACCTAGCATCCGGAAAAGAAACAGAACTTATTTCTAGTCAGCAATATCATGTTATTCAGTTATTGATAAAAACAAGCAATGATTGAAGCAACAACAAAATACCTGGACAGAATTTGATCTGCATCCTTTGCAAACGAAACAGCCAGCACCAAGTGGAGCAAATCCTGGCTAATGTTCACTTGAACCACCCTTGTAGGATCTGCTGCAGGCTCCGCACCGATAGGCAGAGCAGAGCGAGGTGCTTGAGGGCCACCACCAATCTTATACACAGATAAGTCACTGAAGTTCGCAACATTGGAATGAGGAGATAGATCATTTGAAATGCCATAGAAATATTCCTGAAGGACATCATCAGATAATCTAGGAATGAGAACTGAAACTAGCATACCAATATTCCCCATTCCAAAAGAAAAGAAAAAACTGCACTTGCTGAAAAGGATGATCGTGCCTCACAGATAATGTTCCACCTTTGGTTATTATGATCTTTATCAATGAATCTAATTTCTTCTGGTTATAACAAAGGAATACTGACATAATAACGGAATCTCATCCCTTTCAAAGAAAGGATCAGCACGTACCCGAATCCTATAGCCTCTTGATTTCTGTCGGTATTTAGCGTTTCTGGAGACTACACCGCCAGATTTCTGAAGCTTCACGACATCAACTCTAGGCTTGCTCTTGTGCACCTCTTTAAGCATGCTCCACAGTTTTTCCTGCCGAGTTTAGGACAGCTGTAACAATTAGCAAAAAACCAGCTACAAGAGTTTTTCTTTTTGCGCCCAAGAAAAGAAACTCAGACAACATCTGCGCAGTTCTTAGATAAGGCATACCTGACCTAAAACCAGTATAACATCAACATTAAATGCATCGATGGCATGGAGCAAAAGCTGCATGAAAAACCAGCGCGATCAACAAACTAAGTCATTTTAATCATGGAGTGAAACTCTCGGCCTCATCACCAAGGAAATCATTTTCACAGGACAAAGTGTTTACCTCATAGCCTGTTCCCTCTACCCATCCCATGGTATTAATTACCATGCCAGCAGCACGAGATTCAGCGTTTCCCGCAAATTGCTTCTCTAGATTTTGTGCAAGCTCCTTTACAATTACTTTATACAAATCGACATTCACACTGTAGAATATAAAATGCACATCAAAACAATGTCAGACAAAATCATCTGACAAACTCGATGTATTATAGTACTTATAATGTGCAGGTCACTAAACATGGCCATAATGGTGAAGCTTTGGGGGAAACATCAAGTTTATTTTACCTAGGAGTTGCATGGCCATAGTAGTACACAAGGGGCATCTCAAGGGGAATTCCTTCAACAGGGTCGATGGGCAACTCAATGGGTGTCGCGGCAATGCATCCAGGAATAGTTAACGATCCTTGCCCAATATCCAAATCCACATAAGTAGGTTTCCAACCTTGCTTAGCAGCCCAACTAAGAAGCATTCTTGACAAGGTACTTTTGCCTGAATCAGTTGGACCCACAACAATGACCCTCGGCCCCTGTTAAACCAAGAGTATAGAATAAGCTTGAATCAAACAGCATAAACACCAACTGGGAAGCATGAAAACGGCATATTAGCATCCATTAAATTCAACGATGCATCAGCACGCTATGGACATCCCTTCATGTGATCCCTGAGATTCTTAAGCCCTCAAATTCCAGAGATTGATAAGGAGCAACTTAAGCCAGCAAATCACTTTTTCGAATGCACTTTTCACTATCTTTTAAGTGAAGCATAAAGCAATACCTGGGAAGATTCGGGGTCACTGGAAGATGACGATTTAGCTCGATTTCTACGTGCTTCAAGCACAGCATGGACATTTACATAGTTGATCATCGGAGTCTGAAACAAGACAACAACTTCGAGTTAACAGAGAAGTTCGAAACTGTCTCTACAGCGATGCAGGTATACGATGTCGGTAGTACATACAGTACCTCATCGGCCGTATAATCTGTTTCCATGGCACCATCCATCTCTATCGTAGCTCCATACCAAGTGAATACCTAGCAAGAAAACCACACATGTACAATCATAAGAATCTAAGAAGCAGGATACCTAATTCCTTCTCAGATAACCTCATAATACAAAGCAAAAAGACCCATAAATCAAAACGGATCCATACGAATGATAAACCCAACTAAGTGATCAACTATGCCACAAGCAAAAAACATCTGAATCCACAACCAAAGCTACAACTACTAGTAGAGTTGATTCCCAACATGGCATCAGAACCTCGACTAATCCCCCGTACACTGACAAGACCCCCCGAATCCCAAAACCTTCAAGAAGAAAGTTGAGTCGAACACCACTAGACCAACACAGGTTGGTTCACAAAGTCCCAGCTTTGATAGAGTGGTTCCTCCCACATCTTAATTCATCCAAACAAAAACAATACACAATCAATCATCAACAAAACCCAATCCAATAAAACCTAAACCCCATCCCCAATCCTCCCCAAAACCCTAAACCCAATCAATCCAGTTTCATATACCGCGAACTTGAGGCGAGGGGGGAAATCGAGCCAGATCTCCGGCGGAATCTCGGTGCCGAATATCTCAGCGGAGCCGGTCAAGAGACGGAGACGAAGCGGCGAGTTCTCAGCGACTTCGATTCGAAGCTCGCACTCCTTCTCTAGCTTCACTTGCTTCGCGTTTGATGTTGCTCCTCCTCCGGTGCCGGCGCCGGCGCCGGCGCCGTTTACCATTGTTTCGCCGGTTCTGCGCCGGATGCTGTGGATCAATTTGAAGTTCGGAGCGATGTTGGACAATGTCAAGTGAGTTGCATTCGACCACCTTGAACTATCGCACATTAATATCCTCAATTATTAAAATAGATACTTAATCTCTTTTTCATTTTTATCCTTGTTAATATCGTTAATAAAATAGTAAAAAGTCCAATCTATTCTCACTCGTCTTCCCTAACCTTCAGCGACCCAATGAAACCATTGATGTCGTCCACCATAGGATCCAGAACAACAATCATCATTCGATGATGATGAACAATTACATGTCAACAGTACAAAATCAATTTCCCAAATCATAATCATTCGATTCCACAATTCGTCGAAAACAAAAAAAAACCCAGAACACGAACTCAACTCAAAAATCTTGATATGATTAGGACAATTAAACAAACAAAAATTGAATCGATTGATGTGTATGCGCCAAATAGGCTTCCTCCTTCGACTCTCGGCTTACATTGAATCGATTCTCTGTCAATAACACTCTACTCATATCATCCAATAATACCCTTTAGCTTCATGAACCATCCCTGTAAATCCCCCATCAATTTCAACGACTTTAACACAAAGAGATGGCTACTCCGACCATCGTGCTTACGATCATCTACATTTGAACTTGATTCCGTTGCGAAGAAAGTGAGATTTCTTAGTTGGATTTGATAAAAATTGTGATCGATTATCAGATAACAAAAAAAGACAGAAGAAGCTTGATTCCAGGAGGAGAAGACAAGGTCAACGAGGAGTGCGAGAGGGTAGAGCTATGTGGCCTGTTTCCCGAGGCACGTCGTCGTGCTGAAAATCTTCGATTAGGGTTTCCCATTCTTGGGTTATGAGGAGTTTCGGAGACGGAAGCGGCCACACAGGGAGACCTAGACAAAGAAGATGAAGTACAGAGGAGGAAGAGGAGCTGTGTGTTTGATGGTTAAGGATTTTAGGGATAAAAATGACAATTCAATATGATCAAAACTGAGAAATATAGGGTTTGGGGGGTTTTCCGTCAAATTTGTCGGATTTCTCCGCATTACCCCCTAAATCGAAACGGGTTAAGTGTTTAATATAATTTAGGTTGTCAAATATGTCAAAGTTGGATAGTTTAGGAAGACAAAATGTTATTTTTTTCTTATATAAAACAAAGATTCTATAAAATAAAATAAAATATATTTATGTAATAAAAAATTAAAATAATATTGAAAAATTATGTTGAAATATATATTAAAAGTGTAAAAGTTATATAATATGAGAGAAAAAAAATCGATAAAATTATCATATAATTATAATATTTTTTATTTTTATAAATCAATTTATTATACTATTATATATAACAAAAAATAAAAAGACAAAAATAGAGATTCTGATGCAAATACCCTACCCAAAGAACTATGACAAAAATAAAGATAGTGATGCGAGTGCTCTCACCAAATAACTAGGACAATCCTAAATTGAATTTTTTGTTTCTTATATGATTGTATTTACACCTATATTAATGTCTAATGTCTCACAATAGATCCCAAAAATGTATTGTCTATTCTGTATTTATCATTTAACTATTTATTTTTTACGAAAAAATAACAAATCATTCCGTTATATGTGGTATGTGGGACATCATTTATTTCAATGTTAAATTTTAATTTTTTTTTTCTTTTTTTATGAAAAAATAACATCTTAATTATTTATAAAAAAAACGTTCATCCATATAATGTTAAATTTTAATTTTAATTTATATATCTTTTATGAAAAAAATCATCTTAAATCATTTACAAAAAAAAGTCCATCCATATAAATGTTAAATTTTTATTTTTTTTACATCTTTCACGAGAAAACAATGGCTTAATTATTTAAAAAAACGAAAGAGAAAAATCATTGGCATTATAAGATATCGCAAATGAAAAAATAACAATTAAAACAAAACCATATAAATATATAAAATAATCATAAAAAAATCATTACTATTTAACACATATGCGTAACAAATGATTATAAATAACCTGCATAATGCACGAGATAGTAAATTAGTTAACATTAATTTGCATCAGAATAATGCCTATTTTGTAGTATTCTCGTGTTATGCATTTCATAAATGAATGGAGCAATATTGAAAGAAGATTATAAAATATTTATCAGCTCATACCTTTAAGAATGAGTTATATTGGAATTAAATTCGATTTACCTTACAAGACATCATATGTTTTAAGAATGAGTTATATTGTTACATTGGCATTGTATGGAACAGTAACAATTGGAAACCCTAGTCCTGGTCCTGATGGCCAGCATATAGAAACCGCCACAAACCCATATCCTCGTTACATCGCCTCTCTTCACGAGCAGCGTGAGAAATCGGCGGCGGCGGCGTCGAAGATGTCGAAACGAGGTTCGTTTCCGGTTCACCATCACACCCTTTATCGATTCTTCCGAATCCACGCTAGCTTCAAATCGCTTCACAATTTTCTCGATCTCATGATTTACAAAATTCCATTTTTTTCACTTGCTGTGTCTGATTTGATTGTTTATCGGTATGGTAGTTTGATGTAATATGAAATTAACTGTCAAAGTTGTGTTGATTTGAAGGATGTGATTAATGATTGGTTGATGTTGTTGTTAGATTTATATGTTCTTGATGAGGGTTTGATGATAGTTACCTGATCTATAGCTTGTTGGTCATATACTTGATTTAGAGCTGCCATTTCAGTTTCGTTGATTAGTATTGTTTTCCCGGGTTGGGTAATTGCGATTTTTTCCCTGCAAGGATGCGAGCGAGCCTGTGTGTTGGTCTTGCTTCTGATACAATTAAGGGAGTGCCGATGCTTATGTGTTTGATTTGTCTTGGCAAAATGTAATTGAAGGTTCGACAGATCAATTTATAGTGGTTATTGTATAAAGTATGGTTGGAAAAATGCTGATGGGTATTGTTCACAGAGAAATGCCAAATATTGGCGAGAAAGTATTCGGTTTGCTAATAAAGTTTTCAGGATGAGATTGCGGATTTGTCAAGGTGATTTTTCACGCTTTATCCTGATTTATAACAGGTGATATGCTCATGTCAATGATTTGGAATAGCCAAAGCTTGATGTTGCTTATGATCCCATTGGCCCATTTGTTGTATTGATCTTTTTCCTATCAGGGCGTGGAGGTAGCGCTGGTAACAAGTTCAGGATGTCACTGGGTCTGCCAGTGGCAGCCACTGTGAACTGTGCTGACAATACAGGGGCTAAGAACCTTTACATCATCTCCGTGAAAGGAATCAAGGGAAGGCTGAACAGGTTGCCCTCGGCCTGTGTTGGAGACATGGTGATGGCTACTGTCAAGAAAGGAAAGCCTGATCTCCGTAAGAAGGTCATGCCCGCTGTCATTGTGAGGCAGCGCAAGCCATGGCGTAGAAAGGATGGTGTCTTCATGTACTTTGAAGGTATGCAATAGCTACCCAACTGCTTATTTGTTAGCATTTTGCATGTTTGACCTCCATTGCACTTCCACTGGCATTAGTTTGTGATTATCAAGTCGCGTGCTTTGCTGAATGCTGATTTTATAGGATCATGAATTATGGTGTTCTTTGTGCTACAGCTTTGCCATTGCTTAGTTGATGATTAATTGCTGCATGGGTTTTTTTTCCCAATATTCCTCAACCTGCAATGTCCTGGTTGTAGCATTTTATTTTTCTTTATAGGGCCATACAGCTTCTAGTTTTAGTGTTTTTGACAAAGTTGTCTGCTGCTTTGTTTCCCAGATTTTCTAAACTAGCCAGTCTTGTTGGATTAATGCATTTCCATCTCAGCATCTTTTAAGTTGCTTGTTAGTACGTCAGAACAATTTGATGTTTGAATGGGTGATCTGGATATCTTATGCCGTGATCTTAAATGTATCCGTCCTGCTGTACTGGCATTGGTTTGAAAGTATCCTCCTTTCAACCGGCCTTGTGATCTTCATTGCAACACTTGGAAAAGTTTTAGTGCCTTAAATTTTCCACTATATTGATTTCATGTAGATAATGCTGGAGTGATTGTGAACCCCAAAGGCGAGATGAAAGGTATGAAAATTCAAAGTTATAGACTATTAATGGCTGGCTACATCATATCTTTTTGCGGCCTTGTTTCTTGAACTTTCAAGATAAATTCATTAAGATGTTTGGGTTGAACGTTCAAGATAAATTCATTAAGATGTTTTGGTTACAGGTTCTGCTATCACTGGTCCTATTGGGAAGGAGTGCGCTGACCTTTGGCCAAGGATTGCAAGTGCAGCCAATGCCATTGTCTAGGATCTTTACAATCCTTGTCGTCCGTGGGATCTTTTGAAGTTTTTTCTCAAATCGTATCTGCAAAAATTTGTTTCTGATGAACTTAATTTGGTTGAATGTGTTGTTTGAATTGCGATTGTAGGTTAATATCTTTGTCATCTGTGAGATCCTATGATGTCTCTCTAGTCGAGTCTGAACAATTTTGTTTTCCGGTGAACTTAATTTATGCAAATGTGTTGTTTGAACTGTGATTATGGGGTGATAACTATGACATTTTGTTGTTTCACTCGATTTCTATTTCTACGCCGAATGGAGTGCTTTTGCAGTAGATTGAACTGTGGATTGTGTATCTTGTGCACCATGAAGCCAGTGTTCAATGGTTGTAGGAACGAACATGGTTGCACGGAGTAGTTATCAAGAGTTGCATGCTGAGGTGTTCAGAATTTATGAGATATGAGATGTTTGGAATCTCATGTCTGTCCTAAACTCGCTCAGAGACGTGTGTTGAATAAAGGTGAGAAAGCGTACAACGCTACAATGAGTCTCAATTCCTCCTCGATCCAAATCCATGGTGGAATCCCTCTCACGCAGTGAAAATGGGCTCCTTCTCAACCCACATCGCCACCTTCATCATCCTGACCCCACTCTTATCTCCACAACCTTACACCACTCCATTTCCCTCTACCTCAAAAACCCATCTCAGTTCCACTCAAACCCACACTTTTCCACCACCCCAAATCCCCAAACGCTAAACCTATCCCTACACTTCCTCCTAACCACACTCCCCATCACATCCCTATACAGTCTCCTCACATTCATCTCATTTCAAGGACTACCCAGTTACAAATTATGATTTCTTGAACAATTTAGAGTGGTTTTGATGTTCTGGGTATTGGTGATTTTGATTGGGTACGGTGAAAAATTGGGTCGTGGTGAGGGTTTGGTGGGCTTTGTTTTGGGGTTGAGTAGTGGTTGATGAAAAATGGGGTTGGGTTTGTTGTGACGGTTCTGTGTGGGATTTGTTGTTGGGTTTTGGCGGTTAGGGCGGGGGCGTTCGCCGAGGAGTCTTTCCTGTGTGCGGGGATGGTGTTTAAGGGGACTTGTGGGTTGCAGGCTGGTCTGAGTTTTTATATGGAGGCGTTCGGGTTGAGGGGATGTAGGCCGATGAGGTTTGGGACGGGCGAGGAGGTGAAGGTTGATGTGAGGTGTGATCTTGAGGAGGATAGGTTGATGATGTAGGCGTTGGGCTTTGATGAATCTGTTGTTTGTTGTTCATGCTGTTGGAGTGGTGGTGACTGTTGTTGGGATGTATGTATTGTTGTCTTTTAAACGGAGTTTGAGGTGCAGCGCGGCTGGAGGGCCGTTGTTGGCGGGGCATGATGCGGATGATGCTGTTGGGCGACCAGTTCTTGAGCTCGAGATGGATTCGAGGTAGCTGTCATTCATGGTATAAACGTAGATAGAACGTACACATGAACAAAATTTTTTCGCTGCCTCAGCTACTGTTTATTTTGGATGAGACTAATTTTTGTGATTTCTTTTGATGGTCTGAATAAAAGAAAGAAAAAAAAAACTTCTGATACAATGTGGAAGATTGACTTGCTGGATTCAGATACAGATTTCTGCAAGTGACCTTAAGCATCACATCTTTCAATGAACACATCTTCAAAGTTTTTTGCCAGTGCTTTTGTATACCACCTTCGAAGTCTTGCAGAGCTTCTGTGAGGCATACTGCTATACTAAGGAAAACAAATACTGTGTTTTTTTACGTTTTCATCTGTCTAAATGTAACATTAGAAGACGATTCAGCAAATCTGGTTTGCAGAAACACCATTTTAATATTTAGCAGATGGTAGTTAATACGCAAAGCCAAGTGAAATATGATAGTGGAGAGTCGCTACTCTAGTTTTGTGTATCTTGCACAAGAGAATTTAGGGACTGCACACCACCGAGGTTGAAAGTGACTGAATCCTCGGATTTTAATCCGGTAATGGATTCTCGTGATCATCCTGCTGATATCATTACATCTTCTCTTAAACTTTTTCAACCTGAAAAGCCTGGCCAGTTCCCTTGTCCATCGACGATCTGCATATGTTGGATTAGTTTGCTAAACTGAAATTGCTTCTAGAAAAATGATGCTTCCTACTTTGGTGAAGCTTGTACTATAAGTGTTTCCATTATCTCTCTCGTATGGTTCTTTTATTCTGATTGAAATCAATGTTTCTAAGGCATACCTGGCGTTTTCTCAATCTGATCGGAATTTTCTAAGCCGGTTTCATGTAGGACCTGCAAGGCTCATTAGTGTATAGTCAGATATAGCAGATCTAATACAAAGTTATATGTTGAATATTGTATGGAACACAGGCAAGAGTGCACGCACGCGCACACATGCACACAAAGAATAGAAGAAAAGTTTGCAAGCATGACAATGCACTTCAAGAATGACTAATGTTGTAGCCCTAATCTTCTTTACCTTTACTAAATGGTCCGAATGCTTTCTCATCAGTCTCTGGATATAACCCCTGGTGCACTGTTTAAATGTATGATTAGGTCTGAACCCAAGATCTTCAAATGTTCAAGTACATGTGTGCTGAATGAAAGACTGAGTTACCTTCACGTGTGATTTCACATATGTATTGAAATTCAGCAGATTCCACAAAGTCTTGTCTAGCCTTCCATTGCTAATATGATGTGAGAGAATATCTGTGTATGATACAGAAATTTGTCAATGTTGACAATGCCACTTAGTCAATACTATATTTGGAATGAATGATAAAATTAGAGCTTCTTATTGATCACAGTCAGCCTGATATTTTCCGCTGACAATTTCTTTTATTCTGCATTGTTCTGAAGTAAATTTGGATGCTTATCAAGCTCGGCTCTCATGGAAGTGAACAATTCGCTTACGGGCTCTCTCAAGTGTATTCAGTCTGTATCTTCTATTTGAACCGTCAAGCTACTAGGCCAGCCATGAAAAAGTCCTGATTACTTCTGAGACGCCATTAGCTTACTGGTTGGATGAATATATTTGTAGCTGCTATGTCAAAGCCAGTGTTCATGCAATAACACAGTTTGTGAAATGATTCTATTTATCTTTGAAAGTTCGAATGCAGAAAGTACTGAATGCGTTTAAAAGTCTGTAGTCAATACCAAACGAGACAAAACCTCCGTTGGTACTCAAATCTTCTGCAGGCTGTCCTCTCAATTCAGGAGGAGGGATGGGCGACCAAGTGCAAGGAGGTGCTTTAGCCAAGGCTTCAGAACTCCCTACACCCACGAGCTCCTGAGGTAAAAGTTTTTTTCCTTAAGTTGTTGGTAAATGAAATCTACTGGATGCGAATGCAATGCTTCATTGATTATGTATTATATGAGCTAACCTGGAAGAATGATACTGCAATAGCCACATCCGAGGGTTCTCTAAACCGCATTGGGAATACAACGTCGGTTTTGTGTGGCTGTCTAGCAAAAGGTTGTTTTGTTAGGACATATGTTGCATACATTTGCAGGTCAGTTCCTGTCACAAGACGGGAAGATCCCTAGTGTCGAGGGAGGGCCTTCATTGTTGGGATGTATACAAAATACTAATGCAACAACTATGTATACACTTCAAAGGGCCTTCGATCTTGAAACACGAATGAAACATCGGTCTGTTTCTAATCGGCTTAGAATTGCAGGAAACTGCTCCCCTTAAGAAACTAATTGTCCCCTATCAAGATCGTTTAGGGTTGTAGGCAAGTGTCCCTTCACGATACGACTAATCATATTGTTTTTTTTTTTAATTTCAACACATATAATTAAGTTTCTATATAAATTTAATCATTCTCATGCATCCCTAACAACATTTATGGAGCAATTTCAACATTCACTTGACATGACGACTGCCAGGACCCTTCATAATTGGGATTCAATAATCGGCTTATCTTGCCACTATGCATAGAAGAACGTGCTTTCTTTTTGGCACGTATATGGTGGTACCTTTATGATGACGAAGAAAGGCTCTCGCGGATGGTAATCTATTTTGATTGGCCTATATGTTCCTTGAAGAGCATCCTGCGGTTTGAAACGGCATACCACTTCTTTCAGCTGAGAAATGAGTAGTGTCGACTGGATACTAGCTATCGCCGTGATAATCTTGACCCCACCTGAAATGGAGTACTTAATGGCAAGAGTATACATTGCAAATTTGCAATACATCCCCTGACTGATGAACATAGCGAGATTTCACGAACCTTTGCCTTGTGGAACTTGAGCTAAGTTTACTTGGACTGTGAGTTGATATCCTGCCTTTCTAGGGTCGAGTATGTCCACCGCACCAGGACATATCTTCTTCACCTTTTGTATGATGTGCTGATCTCCCGGCTTTGATATCACTAACCCTTGGGACAATGATGGAGTGCTTATGGACAAATAGATTTGAAGTGGATCCAATGCAGAAGACTGCAAAGGGAAGCAGATGAACTGTGAGTTTACATACACGTATTTTCACTCATGAACAGAGCGAAAGATGATGTTGTGACTGCAAATGTATTTTTGTTCTATGTTTCTATCATCTGCTATGTACCGAATGTGAGGAAGTGAAAATAGGTCTTCTCGTGGAAATATACTTCGTGTATTTCCTGCGGATGAACACATGAATGCTTTTCTAATCGCTGGATTTCTATGCTTACATTCAGAACTGAAGTTCATTCTGCTGCCACTATCATATACATGCGTTTCTTGGTGCTATGTGAGCAGGTTTGGAGCTGATCATCACTATTAAATCTCAATTACCTCGATGTGGCATCGAACCGATCCAAACTCGCACAAATTATGGTCGATCTGCATCGGCTTCTTAGCCCTGTCATAAGAAAACCGTGACCACGAAGGCAAAACATATCGCCTTCTGTAATGTTATTTTACATCTCTTACCTATGCAGATTGAGCAAAATCTCTTTCACTGCAGGCGATGCCCTTTGGAACATGGCCGTCTTTGATCTCCGCTCTCTCGCTTCATAAGTCCCGAAGCAAGCCATCCTTCGACCCTGTCTTCTTTCCAATGTGAGAATATGAATCCTTCTAGTGGCTTATCTCATATGGTGTTTTGGTGATTTTTAAGGTCTGGCATAAATATGACTGGTGCAGTGAACAGAGTCGAGGTAGGAAGTAGCTTTGAGTGACATCTACTCATTGACGATGGAATCATCTTTGGTGACATTTGAAGCAAACTGACTGCTCCAACTCCTGCTTTTAGCTGTATAATGACTCCGTCAAGCGCCTTTCTAAACTTCTAGCTATGCCATATGGTAACACGATGTAACGGGCAGAGGATATGTCCGTTCACTTGAACTACCCCTCTGTTCCATTTTTTTAAGACGTCAAAAACGTATTTTTCTCTAAACAATGAGACAATCAAGTTATTTTCATAACATACTGTGAAAATATATCTCTTAAATAATCAACACTTTTTCACGATAAATTCCTAAAAGACATGTTATTGTCCCACATTTCATATCAAACTTTGGCCCAACAAATGTGATTATGGAACAAATGCAAAATGATACTCATTTCATCTTATAATTTTTTACGACATTCATTTTATGTAAGTAAATTTAGATTTTTTTTTCCAATTTTAATTTTCAACCATATAAAATTTCTCTCACCATATATCTTTAATTTCTAATCATATATTCCCTCCGTCCCATAAAAATTACATCACATACATATTTCGTACTATTCTATATGTGTGAATATAAATCTTGTTTTCATATGAAATCGCATCTAATGGTCGCGCAATATGTATTAGGTTGAAGAACGTATTTTACACAATCATTGATGTTTCACGATAAATTTACGAAAAACTATATTTGATCGTCGTTGCACGCGTGTCAAACTTTACATCGACACGCGTACCAACTCAAAGTGTTATAACTTTCATAGAACGGAGGTAGTAATATTTTTCCAAATATGAAAAATGCTGCAAATAATTTGAGACAGACCAAAAATGATAAAACAATGCAAAAATTTTGGGACGAAGGGAATGAAAAAATATGTATTACTGTATTACCCTAATATTCTCTCTATTTTATAATATTGTCTTCACTTTGATTCGACATTCAAATTTATGTGTGTTTAATTTTTGTGAATATTTGATGAAGAAAGAATGGAGTGTTTTTTAAGTGATAATAAAATTTATTATAATACTTATGAGATGTGATAATAAATATAGGGTAATAGATTATGATTCATTTTGATAAATTTTTATATAAATATATTATTTAATAATATTCGAATAAAAAAATATAATTTATAATATGATATACATGAATATATGCCTCTCTGGGAATTAACCGCAACCGACTCCTCCTGGTATGCTATTCATCACAAACCCATCCAATTCATCCAAGTTGGCAGCAATCACCTCAACAACAAAACGTAACCCTCCTATGTCATTGGAAACATCTGTTACTCAAACAAACAGAAAAAAACCAAATAAACACCTTTCTTCAATTCCTCCCCTTTACCAAATCCGTTTCCCCTTCTGATCTTGAATTCATTTCCCTCTTGTAACACCCCAAACCCAATCGACCCACATCGGTTTCTTCACAAATCAGGCACAGAAACCACCAAAATCATATTAATCTGACCCTAAAATCATCTGGGTATTCATCAAAATCTCAACTTGGATTGTGATTTCAGGGTTTTGAGTATAAAGGGCATAAACGGTTGTGTTCTTGTATTGGTTTCTTGATGGATATGAATGGGAAGGATGTGAGGATCAAGAAGATTGGTGAGGAGGGTGGGAGAGAGGGAGGTGT
>JAOVYX010022021.1:0-15074 GCA_035668315.1 Drosera spatulata | reverse complement strand
TGGAACGGCAAGATTGTTGGTTTTTCTATTTTTGCTGGTTAATTGCATTCTACCATGTTGCTATTCAGTGTTGTTTCTCTTCTTTTCCTCACTTTTATAAAAGTGTTGTTTTTTCTTCTTCGTTATCCTCTGTTTTTTTCCCTTGAGCCTTTTCCAACCACCACACTACCCCAACAACCTCATCCCGTTTATTCCCGTCACAAGATGTGCACAGTCTTACCCTTTTTTAGAACAATAGGGAGACTATTTCCCTTTGTCCTCATTATAAAGTAAATCAATTAAAAAGACAATGAAGCACTGGTTAGACACCAAAATAGTTTAATGAAAGGAACAAAAATAGAAACTAATGCATGGTTATAGAGTGTCTTTCCACAAGTTCTTGTTATTTCTTTATGTTTATTTTTGTGCTTATCTTATTTCATTTTGGTCAGCCTTGTCTACATCCCTGCTTGTTTTATCTTATTTCATTTTGGTCAGCCTTGTCTACATCCCTGCTTGTTCTAATTCTTTTTGTGTGCTGGGTTTTAGATTGGTTCAGTTTCTATCTGATATTCTCCCTCTTGCTTCTTCATTCTTCTGTAGTTGGTTGGTTGTCAGCCTATGAATTTGTGAAGAAAGAATGGCAATTTACCAAGTCTTTTACTGCAGTTCTATTTTCTAGAACAGAGGTCAGTACTTGTCATTCCAGTATACTGCTCAATGCATCACGTCTGCTGTCTAGATTATGTTTGACAGTTTTGGAAGAAGTTGACTGATGTCTCTGTGTTTTTGTTGAATATAATTAGCAGTTCAATGGTAAACTTGATGATGAAGGCTGCTTAGATCTTCTTGACCAAGTTCTTCATACTCACCCTAAGGAGCTGAATTCAAGAATTTTGGTTCACTTATTATGGAGATTACTGAAGGCACATGTCATTATATCACCTGAAAATGTCTCATCGGTCAGTTCGCATGGTATTCGCTTCAGAAACATGATGCTGGTGAATGTGATAGATAGATGGTGACACTATTGTGTCTTGTGCAGATGGAAAATGACAAATGGATGTCCACTCTTCAAGATCTTTATGTATTCTTTGCACAGTTTAATGAGAAGAATGTTTTCAAGGAGCATCTTGCCTATCTGCTTCGGCACTGCAGGGTATCACCCATCTTCTTCCTGTCGCAGTTTATCACCCAAGAAGGTCTTGAATTTATTCTCTTTAATTCATATGCTGTTTATGTCATATTTAACCATGAAATTTCTCATTTTCTCTGGATAGTTTCCCTTACTCAAGTGCTTATCCGAAGTTCTCTTTAGGGAGCTTAGCTTTGCGCTCCAGCAGTTAAATTTTAAATAGTTTTCTTGCCTCTTGCTCATATATATGTATATGTTACAATTAATATGAGAGAGTCAATTTACTTTATAATCTAACACCTGAGTTGATGTGGCTGACCCTGTCACACCTTTAACCTTGGATTACGGTGATGAGGTTTTCAAGGAGATAGAAGCGATACTAGACACTGTTCAGAGGTTCTAGTTCAAAGCATCTGCATGTGCAACTGATCACCCTGCTGTTGGTCGCTAGCAGGATTAATAGGTGGCACCTTTTGTTGCCTACATGCTTTTGTGGGAAGTGCCAATGCTGATTATAGCATGCAACCAGTTACCGTTCTGTCCAGTTGCAATGTAGAAGCTGTATTTGGTTGCCACATTCATTTGTTGGAAAGCTACGTTGTCTCATGCTATGATCATTGAGCTCTATGAATTACCTTTGTTTTAACCAGTTTGAATGCAGATCATTGGGCACTCACATTAGTGGTTGATAGTGGTCGACTATCATGAGATTGTTTCCACAGTAGCTAGTGGCAAATCTTTGCTATCTATTCTTAAGTGTCTGATTCCTCATTGATAGATTTCCCAATTGTAGTATAGCTGTTGAGGTATTTGATACCATTAAGTCTTTTTTGTGGATCTCACTAGTATGAAATTCAAGTTTAAAATGTTAATGAGTAATAAAATTGCGTTAACATACGCACTAGTTATTATCCATGGAATTTTTTCAAGTTAACATGTCATTGATTTCCAAGGGATTTTTGGAAGCTGTTTATGCGTTGTGGAAATCTCCAGGTCTTTTTCGTATTTAAGTAGGTGATGTTCTATGTAGCAGGATTCTCAGCAGCTGTTCAAGTTGAGAGTCTACATTTACTGGCTGCAGTGTGTTCGAGTTCAGGCGAATCTGTTGGGCACAAAGTGTTGGATGGATTTCCTTCTGTTCTTGTACCATTGTCCAGTGATATCCAGGTATATCCTAGCATATGACTGCCTGCTAAGTCTCTTCTGAGAATTTCTGGGTTTACTTGAAGATGAATGTAGGTCGTCTTAGTTAGTCAGCATCAGTAAGAATACCCAGTAACCTAAGATGTCTTGACCCTGCTTGAGAGGTTGCATCATGTTCATGCAGGATTATAAAACAAGATCTTGGCATCTGTATAGGTGGTGCTTATGCACCTAGTAGTTCTCAAGGCACCCTATGAGTGCCTGGCTGCCTAGATATTTCACCATGAAGGATTTTATATTATCATGGATATTTATGCATTTTCAAGTGTTTCTCTTAAATATAATACTAGGTAATAAATATTAGCCATTTAAATATCTGCTAGACAACCACATAGACATCTGCCCAGACAACTGCCTAGGCCGTACCTAGCCTGCTCGGTATTAGAAAATGGCTCAACCGCCATGGATCGCCTAGCGATGGAAGATTGCTTATATGTTGGGGCTCCTGTTGTGGTGAATTCTTCTTGTATCTCTTAGACTTCACATTGCTTTGATTTCCTTGGTTTTGGTTAGACATTTTCTTCATTTTTTTTTGGGCTTATGTTCTATGTTGTAGGCTGTTCGCAGTGCAGCTATGAATTACGTTGAGGAGCTGTTGACTTTGTGCTCCCACATTCAAAGCAAAGGCAGGAAAAATGGTAATTTCTATTAGTGGTTGCTCCAATTTGTGGTTAATTGTATACCGATTCCAGTATCCAAGCTGGGGTCTGGATAGGGACTGTGTTGTAATAATTCCATGCTTAGTCCTACTTGAATCATACGGAAAACAAAAACAAAAAAGAAAGTAACACCGTTGTGAACCAGCTTTACCAGAAGTTTAGCTAATGGTAGAAGCCCTCAATAAAAACTGTACTGTAGCACTCCCCTCAACCAAAAGCCTACGTGGACCTAAAATGTGGACAACGCGTTGTCCCGTCACAAACCAAGTTGGAAACAAACACCACCATAGTAGCCAAGTTCGGAAACAAACACCACCATAGTAGCCAAGTTCGGATACAGGATTAATTCGGAAAACATAAATTACTGGAGAAGTCGTAAAGAACCGCAAAAAATAGAGGGGAAAAAACCCTGAGGATAAATGCGATATGAGAATGGCACGGAGATTAATACGGGGAAAAAAATCGGAATACAGATCAATATGGGTGCCAAACGGGAAAACGGAGGGATTGACGTTCTTGAAGAAGCTCTAATTTTTGTGTGAAGGTTTTACTATATTTGGGTTACATTTAAAATTTTGGATTTTCGGGTTTAGGCCCCGTTTTCAACAAATAAAAAAAAAATCGGATTTTTTCGTATTTTACGTAAAATTCAAAATATACGTGAATTATATGAAAAATCCAAATTATTTGTGAATTACACGAGAAATTCGGTTTCAATTCGATTAGCGAAAAATCTGTGGAGTTTTCATAAAATACGTAAATTATTCATAGATTTGGTTACAATAAACACCCCTCACAAACACAACAACAAATGGGTATTGTAGGATTCGAAGCTATGACCAACCTTTTCTTATACCATGTCATACACGAACTTTACTAAAAGCTTAAGCTTATGGGAGAAGCCCACAATAATATTTGTATCGTAACAAACATATTACTATATTAGTCTCTTAATGCTTAGATCTTTTCACACTGATTACTTTTATCTGGTCATCTTTATTTTTGACTTTTTATCCAGTGTGATTAAATTATTCATGTGCTATTTTATGTACTTGCACTTTTTAGTACAATCTTGTTTTATTGGCGTAGTATGATAACATCTTTTCTGTGTTATGTTTTTTGAGAGCGATTTCGAAGCTTATAACAAGCAAACGATGTCACATTGTTTTTCCAACGAGTTCAAATATGTCAAATTCCTCCTCTCAACTGTAGGGATTTTAGAATTAGTTCTAAAATCAGCATATGAAAAACACAGCCACATTCAAGATCACACAAAATGAATGTAACCTCATCACAATAGCAGACCTCTGTCACTCTCCCCTCCTTTGTTTTATCTCATCTCCTCCCCTATACAAAACTGTACACGAACTCCGAAATTTCAGCCCAATGGAAACCAACCGACTTCTAAAAAAATCCAATTTTGACTAGATAAAGCAAGATAATAAATTCAACATATTTCAGGTCTTAGGAGACCAGATATATGGAAATTCAAAGTGGTATCTGTTTGGCGCAATGCCAAGTGGTTCGTTGGAGATAATGTTGAGGCTGTAATTGGATTTTAGATTGTGAAACTATTGGAGATTCACGAGATGAGCTTGCTGGTTGTCGTTGTTTTTCTCCCAGATTTGGGTACCTTAGTGCAATTGTGTGAATGGGTTTTTCCCCTGGTATTGTGTTTGGAATTGGATATGGTGTTGAAGAAGAAGAGGGCACAGTTCTAGGAAAAGCTTTGTATGTAGGAAAGGCTGAGGTTTTTTGGTGTTGAAGAAGAGGATTTTAGAATTAACACCTACCTTGTATGTCTGTAGAACGCTTTTCCTTGGATATTTTGTCACCCAAAAATTATGCCTATGTGGTTGTCAAAAAGATATGTTTAGTACAGAGACCTTTCTCACAACACACACCCTTCTTGAACTTAAAAGATTTCTGTGTTTCACGCAACATTTTACCCAATACTTTTTTTAATATTCTGTGAAATACTTGATTCCCAAGCTGTGTAATTTGTAGGAAACACTGGATCATGGAGCCCCTACATCAATGAACTCTTGAGAATATTGGTTCGGCAAAAGACACTTGTAATATCTGACAGGGAGTTTCTCTCCTCACTCTTGACATCCATTCTGTCATCGTCCAGCAAGACTTTATTGCTTTCCACTGGTGTCCACAGAAGGTGATTCTGATCGTTGTCTTCTGATTCTTCCAATCTTTTCCACTAGGCTGATTTTCGCATTGCTTTCTCGTTCATCTTTCTAGTTTTAGTGGCATCAATATGGTTTGCATATTGCACCAATTGCATCTTAGATAGCTGCATTGCATGTCCATCTGCAGCAAATTGCACTCAAAACCATATTGGTTGCATTACTAATTACCACGTTAAATCCTACTTTGTTCCATGACAAGATTCTGGTTCTAGATTTCTGATTATAAGGATGTTTGTGCTGAGATGTTGTTTAACTACCATTTCAGGTTTGAGAAATCAACAAGAAAAATAATATGGTCCTTTCTATGGCTGTCTGAACCGGAACTTTCTACATATGCTAAGGTTTGTGTGCTATTATCCCTTGTCTTTACTTGGATGTAAGCTTGTGTTTCTGTACTCGTTACTAATATTCATGCTTTTTACATAAATAATGCATGGTGTTTGGGCAACCTGTTTTGATGGCGATATTGGGTGGAACATGAGTTTATTGGTTTAGGTTCTGGTCTGACACACTCATATGCTTTTTTATTTTCTTTATTTTCCTTTTTTTAATAATCGACACACATATACTTTGTTAAGCTGGTTATGAGATGTATCCGGCTGTTCTCCACCCAGATTTCATGTTGTTAGAGGCATCGCTAGTTTAGTGATTGCAAAGTAACGTATGGCATTGTTGTGGCAGCTGAGGATACTTACTCTTGTGAAAGAGGTGGGAGCTGAGTTTATGGATTTCAAAGATAAGTCCCCTCTCTCTGAACTGCTGAAACGACGTAGTAGATTTATTCGTCCACTTGATGGGGAAGCACAACAGAAGTTATCCAATGTTGAGGTTGACCTATTATGCCTTTTGCTTGAGGTGAAGAACTATCCAATGATATTTATCTGGTTTCAGCCTTGTGATCTTCTTGAGACTTGCTTGCTGATTTTATCTTTTGCATGTTAGATCTGCTGTACATCTGTTTCGGCAAATATGGTTGATCTTGGGAATCATCTGCTTGAGGCTTTGCGAGTGAGCTTTTTATTAGCAATCTCAGCTCTTTATAAAAGCTCGTGTGTGTGTGTGGGCGTGTGCTTTTTGTCTGTTTCCTTATCCTACAGTATTTCATCTTCAGATGGGTAATATGCCTTCAGATGATGCTATGATTATGAAGCCTTGTCTTACTGTGTTGCACCACTTGAATACTAGCTTGTTCCAGAGTTTGACATCGGAGACACAGGTAACTAGTTATTTGGTGCCTAAAACTATCTTCTGCTAGAATTTCTAATCTTTTGTCTGACTCAACTGCCTGATTAGTTCGGTATTGTTTTATTGACTATAATAATCAAGCCTTGTGGACTGTTATTGTTCACAACACCATTTATCGAAGTATTTGCTCAACTATATTCAGATTCAACCTATGACCCGTTTCAATAGATGCACTTAGCAAAAGCATAAACAAATGATCTAGATGCTTCACAAAACTCTCTTCCTGTTCACTCGCCAGAATAAATTTTTTGAAGTATTAAATGTTTTGTGGTCAGGATCTATTGACAGTAGCTTAATGGTAGATAATCTGCATCTCATTAATTAACTGTAGGTTAAATATAGCTCCAACAATAGCTTTCATTTGATATGCTACACAAATCTATTATTGTCGATATGCTGTTGTGATCACTAAGGAGTTTTTTGCTACACTTTTCTCCAATAGTGGCTATACATTTAAATGTATGCTTAAAAAGATACAAAAGAAAAAAAGAACTTGAGAATGCAATATAATCTTGCGAGGAATTGGTTGCCTGGTTGTTTTCTCAATTACGGATTATTGGGCTTGACAATGCTATCTGTTTTGGCGCGCTCTCTTTTCAATATAGATATTAGCTGTTCTATTGATTACTTATATGAAATGGTTTTCTTTCAGAGCTTTAATTATTTTTGGTTTTTCTTCTTCTTCTGTCAGGGGCAATTGCTTGAGGAACTTCTGCTTCTCAATCGCAGTGATAATGCTGACATAAAAAATGCGGTTGGAAAGGCCATGTTGGGGATAAATGTGTGTAACCCTGTCTCGCTCTTATGGCTTTCCCTTGTCCTCTTTTTCTCCTTTGTGGTTTTTCTTTTCCTTGTGCTTACCTCTTTTGTTTGTATGCATCTGTGTGTCTATTTTTTGGACCATAAGATGAAGACAGAGGATTTATTTATTAGCTGTAGTATTACAAACCAGCTAGGTGTTCTAGCCGGCTTTCCGTTATGCAGATATGATGAAGGAAGCAATGCAATGCTGTTTATTTCCTCGTATCCTTTCTCCATCACTTTGTTACCGGGATCGCAGGAACCCCCTGGGATCCACGTTCCGGAACTTGCGTTCCAGTTCGCGATTCACTAGTGCACTGGATCCCACGGGAATGGGATCCAGAGCGCGGTTAGGTAGAATCCAAAGAATAGAGACTTACCCCCAACAATTTGATGAAAAGAAATCAAGAATTCAAACGTTTTGATGCTTAGTTTAAAAAGAAACTTTTCGTCTTCATGGATGTTGAGGATGAAATTGAGAACTCAACTACAAGACGCATGCATGTCTAGGGTTTTCTCTAGAGAGTGTTTAATATCCTTTTGTTTTTTGACAATATGAGTGGATATATGAGATCTTAAAAAAAAGGTGGTTAATGTATTTCCAAGGAGGGGTGTGATTTTCGGGAATTTAAAACTTAATGATAGCTAATTATTAACACGTTTCCAATGAGGTGTGAATCATGGATATTGGAAACCTTAATAATAATTAATGGTTAATCTACTTCTAACTTGAGAAAATCGAAGAGCTATATCTTTTCTTAGAATTTATTTATTCACTTTTTTATTTAAGGATACCGTATACTTTCTTGCTTCATAGACCATATTCTTATATCTGAAGCTAACCAGAAAAGCTATTAAAATCATATAGTTTGATAGTATAATTTTGAACATGTTTTGGATTATCCTTCCGCGTTCCGGAGTAGCATACCACGTTCCAAAATAACGTACCGAAGAGGAATATCTAGCTGTCACCTTGCTAGATTTATTTTCTATCGATTTATTTTCCTTTCTATGATCTTTCTAGTTGTCACCTTGCTTACTCCTAATTGGATATCTAGCTGCTATTTTTTACCTCTTATTAGATTTTAAATACTATTATGCTCTGCCTGGGCGTGAAGGGTAGTTCATCAATATGTGATCTGTTTATCCAACTATCTATTATTATGTAGTTATGTTTGCCTCCGTCTTTGGTTAATCATTTCATGTTGCCGTCAACCATTTCATTTTACTTTGAAGTTTACTTATTTTGAATCACCATTTCTTTGGAAGATCATTTAAGGTTGTGTTTATGGCGATGAAGTCTAATCTAAAGAGATGATAACATGTTGGTTTTCTTCCATGCAGATCGGTTGCTCGACTATTAGAGCTATACTAGATGGGATCCTCAGCTCTGAAACATCCTTTGGCAGATTCTCAAAGAAATATAAGAAACTGATGCATAACAAGCCAGACATCATTTGTCGAAGAACCAGTACTCTAGCATTTCTTAGTAGTCTCCTTGACTTTCTGATGTTGAAGAAGGATTTGCAAAACAGGTTTGTGATGATTCTATGTTGCCTATGAAGTTAACACCTATAGGTGATTCCTGATTATAACGATATATTATTACAAACATTATAACGAAAAAAAAAACATAGCATTACAAGTCGTTTTTTGTCTGTTTATATTGAGATAAAGAGAAAGTAAAGTTTTTATCAGAAAAAAAGTAAGAAAAAAAAGTGTAGCATTATATACTCCTTCCGTCCCAAAATACATAAACATTTTTTTATTTAGGTAGTCCCAAAGTGCTTGCAATTTTTCTTCTTTGAGCAAAATTTTCATCTACAACATATTAAATCAGTATCATTTGTTACAGTACACTTCACTATCTCCACCCATAATTGTTATAATAAACCCCACCATCACTATAAACATGTACTCCCTTTGTCCCATGAAAAATACAACACATTCGTATTTTGTATTATTCTATACGCATAAATATAAGTCTCGTTTTCATATCGAATCACATCTGCTCGTTCCTCAATATGTATTAGGTTGAAGTACGTAACTACACAACCATTGATGTTTCATGATAAATTTATAAAAAATTAAGTTTGATCATCATTGTACGCGTGTCAAATTTTACATCGATAAACATGCAATGTCAAAACGTTATATTTTCGTGGGACGGATGAAGTAGATCTTTTCACTAAAATCCACAAAAGTTCAGCACGTGCATAAATCTGTGCCAAGACAAGTGGTTGCATCTAATTTGGGACTGAGGGAGTATATGCTAATATCAGAACACTAATACCTAAATCTAATTCATATCCTAACATAAAATAATACTCTCTCCCTCCAACATTAAAAAAAACACAAGTTTGAGTGTTATTTCAAGGTTGACTTGACATATGATAATACTCCCTTTGTCCCGCAGAAAATAATACTCGTTCTAAGCAATGTCATCATGTGACATCAGTTGTAGTATAAGTTATTTTCTTTCATACAATGCGAAGAAATATAAATTGCGACTTTGTTTGATGTAAAAAACTTCTCAGAATACATCTTGACTGGTGAGCGTTGTAGCTAATGCTTGCATTTTCTAAGGGGCAGAGGTAGTATCTAGTATGCATGATGAGAAAATTGATATTCTATCACTCCCCCTTGAATCTTGAGCTGAAGTATCTCAAGTTTGGCAGGTGGTAGTAGTGAGCCATAATAACAGGTAGTAGCAGTAAGCAGACAACAACATGAGTAAGCATAAGAGCCAGCAGTACTAGAGACTAGAAGTAGGTGGCAATAGTAGTAGTCATCAGTAGGCAACACAGGTACGATGTCATGGATATGATCTGGGAAAGGCAAGAAGTACACGCTATGCAACTTTATTCATGTTTCTCGATGCCCTCATGAAGATAGAAACAAGTAAAAAAAAAAAAAACGACTTGCAAATAGCAAAGCACCAATCACACAAAGTAAACCGTGAGTATTACATTACAAATAGTATTATGTTGCAGTAGCCATATGCAGCGAGGAACCGACTATACCAAACTCCAATTATTGTTAGAATGCCCACAAATCTATGTCTAAGACTCCACCTCGCGCGAAAGCCCGTTGGGCGTTAAGAGTGTACTGGCCAATCACATACCAAGTGCCTTACAATCTCATATTAAGTGATAAAACACCATAGATCATAGTAGTCTGAAACTTGATTCCAATGCAGTGGTCGAGGTTTTGAGCAGAAAGTTGTAATTTGGTCTGGTGGGTGCTAGAGGCCACCTCCCATTGGCTATTACAGAAACTAATTAGGTCCGAAAAAATAAAACGTTGATTAATGAAGATTGAAAACGTACCGAGGATATAAGCTACCACATATGCTAATATCAAAACCTAATCTAATATCCTAACACAAAGCAATGTCTAGTAATTTAGTAAATCATAATAAGTTAAATTGATATTCTACCCATGCTTATGCATTTAATATTTTTTAATCTATAACGATTTGTAGATTGGCTGATAGCTTTCGTCTTAATATAGATGAAATGAAACACTTTGATGTGGATCGCAATTTTATGTGTTGAATTTTTATGATTTTTACTTGTATGCCCAAAAAAGTGGTGAATTAAGTGGATTTTACTGTAGGACCCAAGAGAAAAAGCAGTGGAGCGTATAGTGGATGGGTGTTTTGGTATTTTTGGTTTATGAAGTTTGCTGTGAGCCGTGCAAGGAAACATTGCTTGTATTTTGCAACGACCTAAATACGATAGTTTGCATGTAAATTGCGACGATGGGAGAAGAATTTATTAACAGTGTTGATGACATTGTAATAGTATTATATCTATTGAAACGATCTTCCTAGTTCGTACATAGGGGCCGACTACATGAAATCAACATAATCATTATGTTGTCTTCAACTTAGTTTTAGTTAGGTTATAATTGCATGTTTCTTTTGCACTTGTAAATAAGTCATCGAATTATAGGTCATTTATGTGTCAATGTCATTATTCAGTTTTACTAGCCTGGTTATTTGTCTGTAGGTCTTCTCTCATTAAGCATCTATTTCAGCTTCTTGGAAAGATCTTCTCAAGTGGCCAGCCCGATGGTACTGCGGAAGATGAGTTAACCCAGTCTCTAGGTTCTGTTTCTGAAACTGTATCTAGCAGTTTATCTTATATACAGCAGACAATATTGCTGGTCCTGGAGGATATTTTCACGACTCTCCCAGATGATCTCGCTCTAAATGTAAATATGCATGCATTACAGTATTCTATGTAATTTCAGTTATGTTCCTCGTCATTTTCTCATATAACAATGTTGTGCTGTTAGCAGGATTCTATCCTCGATGAACCTGACGTTGCGATATTGGTTGAATGTGCTCGAACTGCTACAGACATTACTACTCGTAATCATGCTTTCTCATTGTTCACTGCACTTTCCAAAATAGCTCCGCAGAAGGTTTTAGATCGTGCACCAGACGTGATAACAGCTATTGCGGAGTCTAGTATGAGTGAGGTGCGTGACACTCCTGCTCCTTGGAAGCATGTTGCATGGGATTGATCTTTTAGGATATTTAATTATCAGAATGTTTATTTTATTCTGATTTGATGGATCATGCTTTCTTTGTGGATCCCAAAATCCAAGATATATTTGCATCGGCCCAGTCATTAACACTTGATAGCTGCTGTAAATTGGCAATTTGTGCTCTTCTCTTTTCTTTTTCTTTAACTGTTTGTTGCTTTGTTTTATTACTTGTTTTATTGTTCATGCATCTGAGCCCCCTTGTTTCCAACCTAATGCAGAATGATAACCATTCGAGACGTGTATTTGAGGATTTTATTGCAGCTGTCATTCCATGCTGGTTATCAAGTATGAATGATTCTCTGAGATTGCTTCAGGTAGTTTACTTTTGATGATTGAGTAAATCATACATGTTGAATGGCTTCTGCTTTATCTTGTGTTCTTACCTAATTCTGATCCTTTTTCAATTTTCCATTGCAGATATTCGTAGATTTAATGCCTGATGTAGCCCAGCATAGGAGGCTGACAATTACTCTTCATCTTTTGAGGTTAGCCTGAGAAGCGGAATACATCCTGTTCGTTTAGCTATTAAGCTTAGCTTCCTGACATGCGAGCTACCACTGTTATGATGAAACAAAACTATAATTGCAACGTTAGCCATCCTCATTCCGAGTGATGCCTTTGCTTGATTGTAGTTTTTCTGGTGGTTCCATTCCTGTTCCCAAAGATTTCAATAGTGTTTAGTTTCCACTCACCAAAAATAGGATGAAGAGAACTAAACAATTGAACACATTATAATCTCAATCCAAGAAAAACGAACTAGAAACCTTTTTTTTCCTCCTAATTTTTCCAATCCTCCTAATTTTCTTCAGGACTATTGGAGAATCAAGTTGCTTTGGTTCGCTGTTGTTCCTTCTTTTCCGTTCCCTGGTTTTGAGAAAAAGATCACAAGTTACTAGTGATGCACATGCTTCAAATTTTGTAAATTCTGAATCGAGAGCAGAATGGGAATATGTGCTTGCCGTTCAACTTTGTGAACAGTACTCAAGTGAGATATGGCTCCCATCATTAGTTGTGCTTCTTCAGCATCTAAAATCAGAAGATTATGACCGAGGACTCTTCGTTGAACTGCACATGGCTATGATATTTATTTTGGAAAAACTGCAAGATCCTGAATTTAATTTCAGGCTGGATTCCAAGGACACAGAGTGTCTCCAGGTAGATGTTCTAGCCATGCTTATGATTTACATATCTGTTTGGGCATGAAATGAACGAACTTGAGGAGCGGATATTGAAATGATGTTTTTTGTCCTGCCTTGAAAACATGCAATGTGTACGTCAAATTTGGTCCACATCATATAGTTTACGGAAGTTTTAACTCTAAATATTGATAGTTTAGATACAAAGATCCAAGATATGGAAACCAAATTATTATATTTTTCTTTGGATGAAGTTGCTAGTGGCCGGAATCTGAAACTTGTGGAGTCGTGCGATCTTACAAATAATAAAGGGTTTTCTTCTCTTAATTTCCTTTTATCCTATTACTGCTAGCTGAAAAAGCAAAGGCAGCAACCCAAACAATCTCAGCCAAGTGCTAGGTATGGGGAGGGCGAGTTATACTGTCATTTTGCCCTTAGTGCAATCTTATCCTGATGACATTTAGTGATATCTTGAATGTGGTAAAAAGGGTTAATCCACATATTCTCCTTTTTATTATAATTTCTAGAGTCTTGTGCTGACTGCTGAAATCTTCAATGGGAAATAAATCAATAATAATGCAATATCTGTTTTGCCTGTGAATACAGAACTTGTTTATATGTAACAAGTGAATTTCACGTGGTTTGATTGATAGAAATAGCACCTGATTGCTGTTTTTTCTTTAATTTTTCCCTGGCATTAGTGATGAGAAGTAGACCTTATCATCTGAGTGGTTACTTCAGTAGATTTACACCTCTCAGTTTTCCCAACTCAAAGATCTGAGCGCTGCCTTGTGAGTTGATCATTTGCGTTGTAGTTAGACCAATGTTTTTAGTGTGAAACTACTTTGCAGGGGGCGCTTGTTGATCTCATGGAACAGGCGATTTTTTGCTTAACCTGCATTGAGTCGAGTGGAAAGAAAATCAATCTTCCTGTTTCTACAAAGAAAGAGCTGAAGGAGCTTATTCATTCAGTTTTGAGATGTACTACAAAGGGGATGACCCCATCAACATTTTTTAGGGGTGTTATAAGATTACTTCGCCATGATGACAAGAGCACGAGAAAAAAGGTGAGTATCCGCTTTTAATCTTCCATTGTCACATTCAGTCATTTGACTACCAGTCATCAAACTATCAATAGAGTAGCATGTGAATGTTTCGCTACTTTTTTAACCAGTTGGGAGTTTAGGAATCATTCGTAGAATCAACTCTACCAAATATTCAAACTAATGATAGTAGGCCTATTATATTATTTGTATCTTAATATTTCCCCTCACCTAAAAGCCTACTTGAGTTTCGCGTGGATAATGCATTGACCCAACACAAGCCGAATGCTACACAGAGTACAAATACAGCAATTAAGAGTTGCAGGTATCAAACTTATGATCTCACTGTCACATCTATTCTAATATCATATCAAGTGATCAATTCTATCAAAAGTTCGAATAAATGATAATATACCCATTATATTTTTTGTATCTCTCAATAGAATCAATTCTACATGAATGTTGTTCATGGGTCTGAAGCATAGGCCATAGGGTGGCCTATCACCTACCAAATATCAAATAAACACACACCATAATAGATGAGGCTATGGGATTTGAACTTAGGGCCTCAGGTCACACATGCACTAGTAGTATTAACGTTAAGGTTAACACTACTAAAAGTTCAAGTTAATGGTAGAAGACTCAGAATACTTGTATTCCCCCCGAGGTAATCAATAGGAAGAAAGATGCCTTTTAGCAGCCGTAAAGCACCTTCCATTCCAGGTTTAGGCTAAGTCACGAGGGGAATATATCAGATACACCACCAAGTGCCCTTTTAGCTACCTATTGAAGAAGAAAGGGGACTGGATGTACGCTTCCAAAGACATCTTGAGCTAAACCTGTGCTGATCCCTTCTGATCAATTCGATCGACGAGATCTTTCCTCGATTTCGGTCATTAACACCACAAGAGAAATAGTAGAGGGGGAAGCCTAGCTTGTATTGCCTTCATCGATACCTACAGTGATCTACCAATTGTATAATTAGTATAAGTGTTCTATAGCCTGGTCTTCTCTGCACCATAAAACGGTAGTCGCTTCGCTTCGACTAGTGAGTCTAAAATGAGCTAGCTGCTATCAGTTAGTTTTTCTTTTCTTTTCTTTTTTCCTCTGAAATT
>JAOVYX010022020.1:0-15075 GCA_035668315.1 Drosera spatulata | reverse complement strand
TTTCCCCTCATCTTCCTTCTTTCCCATGCAGCTGGGTCACTCAACTTGCTCAACGTTTTAGGTCTTTTAGCTTCATTAGGGCTGAAACAGAAATAAGGAAGAACTAAACCGGCAAGAAGTGATAGGAACCATTATGTGCACAATCCAGAAAATGGTGCAAGACGTGTAGTGCAGCCAGGGAGTTGGGTGGATAGTAAATGTTGAAGTATATAAAATACATCATCACCTACAAATTCCTCATGGAAGCGAAAGGATAGAAAAATAAACCACATTGAAGCACCAGGCTAGGCACTAGGATGAGGTAATAATCTATATAAGGACGAATTAGCAGCTCGGCTATATAACAAGTGGATGGATACTGAAACATTATCATCCAGAACAAGCCAAGAAAAGCAAGCCCTTCAGAAGATGCATCAACATCCTCAAATTAATGCTAAGATTAACCAGCAATCCAACAATGATACATTGGCAATGGCATAGTTGCTGCTTACTAACACCATCAACAGGTCTCCCTCTCTCTTACATTCAATCTCATTCGTCTTCATTGGGGAGTACAAGTGTGACTTGGTTGGTTACTCACCTCGACTGTGAGAAAAAAAGAGTAGTGACATGAGTGCGTACAATCCATAAGCCACCGTCAGCAACAAAGTTCGTTCTCCAACAAGCTACATATGTCCTACACCCTACTCATCTATCCTATTCCATACTTCAACACAATTTCCTCTCCTAGCAACTTGGTGTGCATATATTCTCCACCAAAATAGGTACCCCATTCCCTTTGCAAGTATCCGATTAACCATTTCCATTTCAAAGCAACGAAGGCAGACACAACACAACAAGTTCTAATGTGTCATTGCACCACAGAATGCCAAGAACTCAATAATCAGCGCGACATACAGATTATAACGATAGAGCAACCGAGAAGCCTGTCTAGCAGGAAGCTTAGCCATGCCATCCGCATACTCAATAAACACACACTCAACCATCTCATTCACCCCCTTCACCCCCTTCGCCATATCCATCTTAATCCCCACAAACCTCCCAATCCCAACCTTCCTATGCACAACATAATCACCATACTGCAACATATAAGGATCAACCTTATAACTCAACTTCCCTCCACCAACCCCACCCTTACCAACCCCTTTCAGCTTCTCAAACCCCCTAACCTGTTGTTCCTTCACAATCCTGATATACTTATCAGCTTCTTCAGGGGAAATAGTCCCCGCCCCCCTCGCCGCCTCCCCCCGCTTACCATAACTCCTGATCCTATCATGGAGGATCGATATCGGGTCCGTCGCGGTGTCGACGGGCTTGTGAGTGAATTGGGTCGTTGTTGTGGTGGTGGTGGTAGTGGCTGAGATGGTGGTGAGGTGGGGTTTTTTGTGGTGAAATGGGATGATGGGGTTCGTGAGGGTGAGGAATCTTGGGTATGAGGTGGATTTGAGAGAAGGGGAATGGAGAGGAGGTGGTGGGGTGAGGGGTGTGGTGGTGGTAGCCATGGGAGGTGAGCTTTGGTGTGCAAATGGGATGGAAGTCCAAGAAAGGACAGGGTTTGAAGTTGAGGAGAGCTTTTGTGGTTTGTTTTGTGAGGAGTGTTTGAGGTGGAGCTGTCATTGCAGGATACTTGATAATGGAACTTGATGCCGCTTGGCATATTTTGGACCAGTGTCATTCAAGGTTACTTATTAATCTCTACCCGAACTATTTAAAGGACTGCAAATATCTAATTGGAGTTTAAAACCTCGTGAGGGAGATTTTTAAGATCATGTTTGATATCCAGGATAAAGAAGGATTGGATATTAATTTCTATTAATTTTGTGTTTAGTATAAAAATAAATATTTGGATTACTAATCCCTATAAGGAAATAATATTTTAATCCTCTCATTATTAATCTCACCTTCTCCTATGGTATTATCAATCCCCCATGCAGGATAAATGTTTCAATACTAGCCGCCAACCGATTGCAACCGACCGTCGTTCCACCGTCGACCGCCGCTTATCAATGGTTGACCGTCGAGCGTCGACCAACAGCCGTCTGACGCCGACTGCCACCAACCGCCGGTCATTGTCGATCGTAGCCCGACCTCCAATGGCAGCCCGACTGTCGATCGTCGACCGTAACCCGATCGTCGACCACCGTCCGACCTACCGTCGACAGTCGCCCCACTGCCAACGTTCGATTGCCATTCGTTGCGTGACCGCCACCCAACGCCTGATCCCCAGATCGTCGCCCGACCATCACCCGATCGTCCGATCGTTGCCCGATCATCGTCTGACCACCTCTCGTCAACTGTCGACCGTCGACCTACTGACTATCTTCCGCCTGTTACTCATTAATCCTCTTTTTTTTACCAAACATAATTTATTTGTTACTCATTAATCCTCTTCGGTACCAAACATGATTTATAAAAAAGAAAGATATGATAACTAATCCCAATATTAATAATACAGGGATTACTAATCCCTTCACTAGTTATCCCGTTTTATCCCATCCAGGTTCCAAACGCGGCCTGAAAGTATCAGAGACGTCAGCAGAGCCATAGAGGGTCTTTGCGATCATAAGAACAAATCCTGAGAAATTTACCTGCTATAACAGATTATCGTTTACATTGAAGCTCGACTACCTTGTTAGCATTCATTTGAACCTGACTTATCAGGAAAACCTGATTTGGTCACAGCATTGGAGTTAAGACTTGGATGTGATTTAACGTTAATAATCTTGTTAGTCATCCAATGCCTCACTCGCTTCAGAGCATCTGCTTCCTCTCTATCCCATTGAGCGTTCTCCACAACAGGATTCAACGCATCTGCTAGCACAGAAACAACAGCAGAAAGACACAGCCGCTTTGACGCACGAAATTGGCATCAAGCGAACAGCTTTTATACTATGGCTACAGTAGTACGACACCCAGCTTGCAAACATGGTAGTCGTTCCCTTCCTTGCATTTGTCTCAATAGAAGCTTTATTACTGTCATTGAAGTGATAAACAAAAACAATCAGCCACACAGGAGACAACAAACATGAATGACAACTTAATCTCACTGCATCGCCACAAAGAACATAGTACAAACAAGAAAATTCACCGTGAAGGCAATATAATAACAAGAAGTTAACACAGCAAGGGCCATCTCAATAGTACCAATGCAAACCTCATGACCATCAATTAGGCCATTGAAACTAGTAAACTATCTATTCGGTCATAAACTAAAGATCAAAGGGCCACACAATTTTTCAAAGGACTGAAACAGAAGTGTAAGCGAACAGAGAAGAAAGATCAGGATTCACGTCCGATCATCCTAAATCTAAGAATCACATCCAAGAGAAAACTTTGTAAACTCGCTCAATCTCCCTTCTTCCTGAAAGAGCATCCTTCTGTGAGCCTTGCACGGCCTCCTGTTGGTTGGCACAAGACGGTCTGGCAGTTGCCACACACAACAACAGTTTGGGAGTGGCTGAAGACGGTTGTTCTGCATTTTGGAAAACAAAAACATCATGATGTTAGCTCATAAAGAACCCAGAACCAGGAGAAACGACAGAAGCAATATCAGTAGGTAAACAGCATATGAAGGCAGGCAGAAGCAACATCTTATTAGCTCACTTGTAATTTGTTGTCTTTTCTCCTGTTAAATATGTCTTTCAGGTAAACGACAAAAAGATTGTTATCAAAGTCCTGTAGAGTTCAGAAGGTTGAGGATGATTGATTATATGCTTTTGATGATCGTACCGAGTGAGTTGTATATTGGGTTCATTTCCTCTACTTTGTGCTTTGTAAGTTTGTGCTTTGTTAATAGCGCGAATAATGATTATTGTATTCGGGATTTGAAGGATTCGGAGGGTTACAGTCTCTTACAGATCACTATTGACATAAACTAGGTGTGTCTACAAAATATGCGCATCCAATCATATAATCACATTAGACCATGCAACGAAACCGAACTAACAGCTCAAAACACAAACTACGACCAAAAAAGAGAACTCGAAATCAGAACGACTTAAAAGAGGGAATGGTTTCTCACATGTTGAAGCATCCCGGGCACTTGACATCCTATCACGCCAACCAAAAAAGACAACAAAAAACCCATCATCAGAACACTGTTCCAAAATTATCATCATCATCATCAATCAATCAATCAACAACATAGTATCGATCCATACCATGAAGAAGGAATTGGGAGATTGAACAAGGCGCTTGAGCTTATGCTTCCTCTTCTCAAGCTCCGCCGGCGGGTTCAACAAATCAATATCGTTTTGCAGCACCTACACATCCCAAATCAAAACCCCATCAATCCAAACCGCACCAAATCACACAATCTCAATAATTCTAATCAATTCACGAAATCCTAAACCCTAAACCGATCTTTCTGATAAGCAAATTCAATCGGATAATGAATTGGAGTAATACCATAATTGAGTGGGGATGGTGAGAGAGTAAATGCAGCGGCGGCGGCGAAGGCCGGCGGTTATTGGGAGCGAGGGATTCGATAAGCGGCGGTGGGGGCGGTGGAGAGGAGAGGATGAAACGAGGGTGGTTTGAGGGTTTATATTGGGTTGGTGGAGGTCTGTGAGCCGTCGGATTAGGCAATGAGAGGAGAGTATGAAGCGAGGGTGGTTTGATGTATTTTAAACAAAGTTGTTGTTTTAGGGTCTTAGTATCTTGAATCAAGATATTAAATCAAATACACTTTGTTCCGCGTCACCAGAGACAAAACAAACGTTAACGGTGGTTGACATTACATATCCATTACTCCCCCGTTATAATATAGACAATATTTTGATCTTATATATGATTTTATATATGCGTTGTCAAATTGAAGGATACTAAACCTCTTTGCAGATAACGGGATGCTAAGGTATTTGATAGGTAAAATATCTAATTCCATGCCTAGTATACCAGCCAACTCTTGCTTAAGTGACTTATCAATACCACGAAAAAAAGAGCAAGCTTTTATTGAGATTGACCTCCAGACCAAACACCAAAACAAAATATTGTAATTGCTCTTTCAGCAATGCTAAAAATTGGGAATTAGCTTTACTGAACAACATTAAGTTGTCAGAATTGAGACTTACGAGTTTGATTCTTTTGCAATTAGGGTGGAAAAGAAAGGACTGAGAAAGACTCATATGTTTCAAGGATATCGAAAAGTATTTCATCACTATGACAAATATATACGGTGAACTCCTGCAACGAGTTTCCCTCATATCAAAACAACCTCACAGAGTCGATGAAAGAATGTCACCATCAAGTCACTGTATAATTCAAACAACAGACACAATACTTTTTGTATTTTATACTACAGAGTTACCTCCCTAATTCTGGATTTACACTCCTGTTACTCACTTATCCTTTTTATATCAGTAATAAAGACATAGCACAAACACACACATCATCTTATCACGACACGCAGCAGTTGCATTCAGTATTTTACGTCAGTCACATTTACTGATCACATCGCAGATTCCAATGCATATTACTACACTCACGGTATAATAATACGCATCGCCACGTTACCTTCTTATTGCAACTCCCTTATACACACGCTCAACTTGTCCTTTACGTCTCAACGAGCGGAATCTCCAGGTTTTATAACATGATAAGAATCATATATTAATACATTTGTTTATTTACGTTACGATGTTAAACAAATTTATTCATATTTCGTGCAAAACCACTAGTGCTCTTTGTGAGTGTTTGGAGTTGTTTTGGGATCAAAACGATCATTCTCGATCCAGAAGGTTCTGAGATTGTATCCCGACCTCTGGGACGGATATCCCGACCTCTGAAACGAGTGCCTTGGTCTCTGAAAGGGACGTCTTGGCCTCTGGAACGAGTTTCCTGGCCTCTGAAATGGGTGTCCTAGATTTTGTCCAACATGACCTTTAGACGTATTTAAATCTATAACTTCTTATATATAACTCCAAAAATTATTCCGTAAACTTCTACATAAACTACACTTCCATACCTTTCCAGTGATAAAGGCTTCCATCATAAAAATTTACCAATAATAGTAGTTAATTATTTTAAGTTTATATTTTCTTCTACTTCGGATAGTTTGATCTTATTTCACTAATTACCTCATAACTCTGTACATACTACTCCAAATAAGTATTGGTAAAATATTCTGAAAACTAGACTTTCATATCTTTCCAATGATATAAGTCTTGTTTTTTATGACTTACTATATAATTTCATATTAAGCCACAAATTCATCTCTGTAACCAATTTTTTTATAGGTTGACGTATATGTATGTTTTGATTCATATCTTGAGATTCAGAACTTCAAATCATGATCTATCAACTTCATTAGAAACTTAGCATGTGGCAATAAAACATATGTTAATATGACAATTTATCAACGAGTACACAATTTTCCATAAAATTTCTAATCAAGAGGATTACCTTCTCTCAATGATGGTCACGGATTCTCGTCGTATTCGTCTTTCCACCAAGCCTCTTCTCCTATCCTCAAACGTTTTCTTCCTCTCTTTCCTCGTCTAACTATAATCTGATATCATAATGGTGTTTAATTATGTTTTTACAAAAGATTTGGAGGAAGGAAATAACTTATATATATAGAGAATTAAATTAACTAAAATAATTTAAGTGGAGAGTTAGTGGTTATTTAGTGGGTTTTTAGTGGAAAATTATTTTAATCTAAGTGAAATATAAAGAAAAATAAGTGTCAAAATTAGGCTTAGGTCATTTTCGTATAAATATGGTATTTTTGTATTAAGATCGTATTTCCCCGTATTTGCGTATTAGGGTTGCATTTCATTCAAATTTTGTATTCTTCCCCCATTATAACGTCAAACAAGCCTTATAATCCTGTACAATAAATTATAACGTACGATAATTTACTATTCACCTTGATTATCGTGAAATTAAATTTTACGAAAATTTTCAGGTCCTTACAAAGAGGAACTGAATGAGTTCAAAAGAAATAAGGTATGAAAAGTTGTCCCTAGACCCAAGGATCATCTAGTTGTGGGAGTAAAATGGGTATTCACAAATAAGACAGATGAACATGGAATTATAATAAGGAATAAGGCCAGATTGGTAGGTAAAAGTTACTCACAAGAAGAAGGCATAGATTATGATAAAACATTTGCACTAGTGGTCAGATTAGAGGCTATAAGAATGTTACTAGTCTATGTAGCACACAAAAGATTTACAGTTCATCAAATGGATGATAAGATTGCCTTTTTAAACGGTGAGTTACAAGAAGAGGTGTATGTTTACAAACAACCAATTGGGTTTGAATATCATGAATTTGCAGATCATGTGTACAAAGTAGACAAAGTCCTGTATGGTTTGAAACAGGCACCAAGAGCATGGTATGAGACCCTATCAACATATCTTCTTGAAAATGGATTTATGAGAAGTAAAGTAGACACAACCTTATTTCTCAAAAAAAGCAATAAGGATGTTCTTCTGGTGCAGATATATGTGAATGATATCATTTTTGGATCTACTAATAATGCACTCTGCAATGAGTTTGCTGAACTTATGAAATCAAAATTTCAGATGAGTCTTATGGGAGAATTTAAGTATTTTCTTGGGTTACAAGTTCAACAGAGTTCAAAAGGAATTTTTCTGAATCAATCTAAGTACTTAAACAACATGGTTAAAAAATTGATTTGGAAAATGCCGGTACTTTGAGAACACCCATGAGCACTTCTGCTAAGTTTGAAAAGGATAAAAAAGAAAAGTGCATAAGTACAACCTTATACAGAGACATAACAGGATCACTCCTACACATTGCACCAAGCAGACCAGAAGTTATGTTCTCTGTGTGTATATGTGCAAGATTTCAATCAGATCCAAAGGAATTACATTACTCTACTATAAAAAAGGATCACTAGATATCTCAAAGGAACTCCAAATTCAAGGCTAAGGTATCCAAGGGATGCAGATCTGACTCTTTATGCCTTTCCTGATGCTGACTTTGCTGGATGTACAATAAACAGGAAAAGCATCAGTGGCTCATGTCAATTTCTGGGTGCTAGATTGATCTCCTGGTTCAGTAAGAAACAAAAAACTGGATCAACTTCTATTGCTGAGGTAGAATATATGGCAGCAGGAAGTTGTGTGTCTCATATTCTCTGAATAAGATCACAACTTCTAGATTATGGAATGCACATTGTCTATACACCCGTATACTGCGACAATACTTCAGCAATACCAATTAGAAACAATCCAGTGTTCCACTCACGAACGAAGCATATAGACATCAAATACCATTTCATTGGGATCACGTTCAAAAGAAGAATGTCACACTAGAATTCATCTCAACAGATAAGTAAGTGGCATATATCTTCACGAAACCACTAGATGAGAAGAAGTTCATTCACTTCAGAGGAGAATTAGGATTGATAGATTGTGAATATTGAGGCACAACAGAGTTATATGTAACAGCTCTACTGGATAACACAGCAAAGCAAGAAAGCACTCTGTCGATGGACTCTGCTGATGACTCGCAAAGTTTTTTTTGCCATCGGTTACAATTCTATTATGAGAAACTTATAGCCATTATAATTTTTACGCGTGTCCGTTGTCTTGACTGCCTATAAATATTAGTACCTTGTCAAAACTTTCACACTTTTCCTTTCTTCTCTTCTCAACTCACTCCTCAAGCTCTTATACCCTGCTGACAAACTTTAGTTTTCAACACACACACGCGAACATCGCTGAGTCTCAAATTGTTGACAAGTTTTATAGTCGCTCAGTTAGGTTTCACACCTCTCGTTCAGTTTTCACTTTATACTTTTATACTTTAATTTTCATCTTTATTTTTAGACTAACAAATAGAAGGAAAGGGAGCGAAGACCTCACATATCAAGACTGGAAACGTCTTGTTGTTTGATAAGGCATCTAATTTCTCAGAGGGGATCAAAGAGATCACCCAAATTCTTATTGATGCAAATCTATAGGTACTACTTGGAGAAGAAATAAGGATCTTGGTCCAAGAGGTATTAGAATTCTAGGACTTCGTCAACATCAGCAAAGATAACGAGAAGATAACCGTAGTCATATGAGGTGCAGAAATAATTTGGACTGCCAAGGACTTCGCTGAAACCCTCAAACTCAATGATTATGGAGTACTATCAGAAGAGTTACAAGTAGAGAGGATACAAGAAGGAATAGAAAAGATGATGACATACATCCCAGAGAAGGGGCAATTATTCAAGAAGTATTTTCAAGGAAAAGTATGAAATTCCTTGTCGATGTACTAAAGAAGTGCCTTTTGGTTATAGAAGGCTCAAAGGATCATGTGAATCAAGATCAACTACGAATGATGACTGGTTTGGTCCTTGGATAAAAGCTAAATTGGAGCAAGTTGGTGTTCGAAATATTTGTCAAGTGACTTAAGGAAAAGAAAAGTTATGCATTTGAACGAATCATAAGCCCAGTTGTCAAGAAAAAGCTAAAAATCAGTCCTAAGGAGGCACTGACCATAAACGCCAACAAAAGAATTGGAACATCGATACGTTAGTAAGAAAAGCACCAGTAGCGTTTGAAAAGAAAGAGACACCAAGAAAGGACATAGTAGAGACAACAACAAAGTCCTCACCAACAAAAAAGACCAGAAAACCTCCAACAAAAAGGAAGACATCAGAACCTGCCAAGAGAAAGGTGAGAAAACCCCCCACAGAAGAAGTAGAAGAAGAAGGAATCATCACCAGCAGAGTCCCCCATCTCATCAGGACAACAACTAGTTTCATAGAAAGAAGCCGCTCTTAGGAAAGAAAGTTCATCATTCCAGCTCAACCACTGCCACCTAAGAACTCAGAACAACAACAAAAGGGCTATGACACACTCTCTATTGAGAAGAGAGAAGCATTGTATTCCAAGTATAACGAGGAAATACTGCTCAGATGCATACTCGTGCTGAAAAACAGGCTCAAAAGAATCAGATTACCAACAAAATCTCCAAAAGGTGTTGGGAAAGGGAGAAGACACCTTTGAGCCAATGGATGAAGATTCTAAAAAGGAGTTTGATCCACTGTTTGAACGACATGGGAATTGGGTCTCTGCACTTGCAGCTTATCACCATACTTCGAATGGAAGAACAGAGGTAAGAACAGTTGGTCTGATGCAAGATGCAATGCCAGTTCTATATGAAGATCTGCTGACGGATCTTCTAAAGAAAATGAATGCCATACTGGTGTCAAGACGAGTCAGAGAAGAACAGATTAAAAGATCAATAACTGAATTACCTACTAAGAAAACTGAGCTGCCAGATCTGGAAGGCGTTCCAGTATGTGAGGATGATGAACTTCTTGTAGTCAAAATGAGAACAGACATGATACAACAACTCAAGCACAACATCTCCGTCAAAAGAAAAGTTAGTTGAGGAACTGACTGACATCAGTAGAAAGAATGCAAATAACATGAGGAATGAACCAGAAGGAGTACCTCCTCTCCCGTATACCCTGGTAAATAAAATGCCTAGGATAATAGCAGACCAAAAGTGTCATCCACATCTTCTCAATACATTGAAACTAGATCTGAAAGAATACAGAGCAATGCAGGAGAGACATACACGGCAAAGCATCCAAGCAGAATAGCACAAAGTAGTCTCAACCCCTCTCACTAGAAGAAAAGCCTTGGCCATCCTAGAGGAGGAGAAAAGGGTAACAAAGTCAACAGGACTCGAAATCCTGGCAAACAAGGCCAACAACAAAGCCAACACCTTCAACAGCAGAGCTGGCCATCATCCACATACCAACAAGCGATATAACCATTGTTCAACCCGCTATCTCTACAGCACCAAGGAAGGTGGGTCCAGTGACATCATTCCATACACATGACAGAAGATCGAAGAAAAAGGCTAAGAGAGCTAAGTTGCCAAAAGGGAAGTTCTTGTACACAATCAGAATAGCTGTCCCATCAGAAGGGTCTCAGAGATTAGTAGAATATCAACAAGAGATGATGACTGAGAAAGAAGAGGAAGCAACAGTCAGAGACTTGATGGAAAACACAAGACAACAACTCAGAGCACAAAGAAGCCCTCACGTCACAGTCATTGTCAGATGCAGAGTTCAAGTTCAGGTAACTTAGCAAAGACTTGAGAAACTAGACTCTAGAGCCATCACTTCAGAAAAGTTCAAAATAGACGAAATGCTGCTAGTCAAGATACAAGAAATTATTGAAAAATTCAATCACAAAGCTTTGTACAACATAAGGAAGCTCATAGAAGGCAACATATCAGCAGCAAAATAGAACACCAAGGATGACGATGATGATGATCCAGGACATGACCAAGACAATGAAGGCGATGATCTAGATAGACATATAGATGAGGTAACGCTAGATGATGTAGACACACAACCACAAACCATCACAGAAGTTGCTACACTTCTACTCACAATTGAAGCGCCACTAGCACAATAGTCAATTGATGAGTTAGAAGCAACCATGGGAGTAGAAGAGTCATAACCTTCAAGGGGAGCTCAACATTGACGACTATACAATGACAGTCACGCCTCTTCAAATCAAACAAGAGATGGTTGATGAAGCTTACAGACGCATGGAATCAACTCAGGATACTCAAGAAATCACCATAGAAAGCCACATCATATTAATCGAAGAGGAACCAGCAGAGCAAAAGACTCAGCAAGGTCTCGCAGAACAGTGAATTGATCAGACACAGACAGTAGAATCGCGCATCAGTATAGTAGAACTCTCCATTTCAACTCAATTGCATTTTCTACCTATAACAACAGTGTCTCAAACTCCAAGGACAACCTTGATGCAAACACTCAAGTGGGAGGAATCCATCTTTCAAAATCTCTCTCCTATTGTGAGTGATATACCCGTTACTGTAAGCACTCGATAATTTGCACAAGAATTGAAGGAGGCATTGGAGAATCCCTCTTCAGAAAAGACTGTTAGACTGCCAGAAAGCTTTTGGATTCCTTCAATGAAGCCGACAATCAGATAGTTGTCTCTTCAGTAGAGAAAATACTTACAGCAGTAAGAGATTCACCTTTAAATATGGCAGAAACCAGTGAATCTACTCCTATCAAGATTCACTAGAAACTACAACACCAAGCCTCGCATCCTTATGCTCAAGATTATATAGCCACAGGTTATGAGCCTCAACTTCGAAGGGTAGCTGAACCAGATCCCTTACAGGACAGTCCTCTAAGAATTCCTGTACCAGAATCACTATCATCTGAGGAAATATTGTCTAGCATCTATATACCATCACTACACAACAAGCTATCTTCAGAAGTCAATTTGATACTCGTCTTAACCTTCTCACAATCAAACTTCACTATGATTTTGCTAAGGAGACCCAAGAAATCATAAGATGTACAGCACACACTCTCAGAAAGATAGAGAAGAAGCAAAAACAAATTCACAATAAGATCGCTAAGCTCACTGTGGTCAGCCTACTTTCAGATAGGGGTATTCAGAAAGTTGAGTCTGCTCACAAGACTATGGAGATCACAATGCACACAATCCACAGAAAGAAGACTAAGTTTTTTGGATACCATCAAAGACAGACTGAAGACTCTTATTGACAGACAAGAGGATAATCTTGCATATCTCAATCAGAAGCTGAATACCATTCTTGCAACACTAGAAGAACACCAGAAAGATACCTCAAGAAAGCTACAAGCTATTCAAACTGCCCTTGACACTCTACGGAACACAGTAGAGTCTCTTCCCTTAATTGATGATCATAAAAAGAGGAGAAAGATTCGGAACTAAATGCATCTAGGAAACTTCTCACACATCATGCACAAGAGCTTGAAAAAATCTACGAAGAAGGTAGGATCTACACATCAGAAGAGATCAGAGCCCTTGAGGAGACAAAATTAACATCAGAAGAAAGGGCCAAGTAGAGGGCAGAAAGAGAGAACGAAGAAAAGATTAGAAAAGAAGGATATTATGCTCAATTCTACAAAGGATCCATGGAATACAGGCACAGAAGGGAACCAAAATCGAGACAATAGAGCTATAAGAAAGCGTATCAGAAGGGTGGTCATCAGTACAGAAGGGAAGATAAGAAAAGCAGCAAAAGTAGCAGTTCAGACACCTTCAGGTTTGAGCTAAAAAGAAGAGATAGATCAAGATCACCTCATAAGAATCACAAGAAGGAAAGGTATGAAGGATATGACTACAGGCTACAGCAGATGGGGAAGCTGAATGAAATGCTAAAGTAGGCAGACGACGATAACAACAACAAAATTTCTTCTGATCTAAATCTGATTAACACTTTGTGGAGAAAGGAAGGATGTTTTGTTATCACTAATTTAGGGGGAGATTGTTGAATCAAGCCATAAAAAATTGATGATAAACAAAACAGCTTCAAAAGAATCATCAAAGTAGCAAGGTCGTGACTCAAGGGCAGAAGAGTAAAGAATAACAAAATAGTGGAGTGCATATGGTCAATATCAGCAGAGTGCAGTTATGTTAAGTCCCACTTCTGAGAATTAGAGAAGACAACAAAGTGAAACAAGACCCTATAGATCAGCAAATCAAGTGAACAAAGCTAAGTGTTCTATAAAGAAAAAAGCCTAAGCCGTAGAGCTCAGTATAGGACAAAAGCAAATGCGTCACTGTGACAGTTTTTACAGGCTGTTTCATTCTCAGGTCGTTCTCAGAAGCGTTGAAAGTTGGCGTTGGACTCTTCCTGATCAAAATTGACGACTGACATTATTTGAAAGGACAAAAGAGACGTCGCCTAGTGCAAAGAGGGTTGTCTATAAATAGTTGAAAGGCAGCAAGGTTGCAACTAGTTGTGAATTCTTAAAAATTACAAGTACTGACTGTGCTGATATAAATCTCTCTAGTTGAAAAGTGCTGCGTTCAAAGTGTACACAGAGGCTCACAATTACTCGAAAAAAAACGTCCAGACTAAAGGCTAACTGATAGGTGATTGAAGTCAGGAGAGTTTCAGTAAGCTGTCCCAAGAAAGATGTTCAATAGAAGACTGCATCAATTGTGTGTACTCTATAAGCTGGTTAAGGGTCAACCAAAAACCTAAAACATAGTGAAATACCTCTTAATTGATCACACTGATCTCTAAGGGAAGAGTGAACGTATGCTTTAGAGTTTTATTTGAACTCTACTGTTAAACCCATTATAAATCTTGTTGTTTTACTTGCGTATTCATTGCTTTCTTGACATAGCCTAACATAATTGAACTATAGATTAATTGATCTAAGAAGCTGGTAAATAGGTAATTGTTATATCCCTAAACTCAATATTCGGCAGCAGTAGAGCAAAGCTGAATAATCAGTAGAGTTTTTGATTTAACTCTACTAATACATCGTTTCTAGCTAAATAAATCTATTCAACCCCCTCCCCCTTCTAGGTTTATTTTCTCATTTTAGGTTCAACAAAAGTAGTGAATGTACTGTAACAAATATGATTGATTTGAATTTTTTCAGAAATTTTTTTTATTAAAAAAGAAAAGATTGTAAGTAAATTGAGACAACATATAAAAAAATACCTTCGTCTCACGAAAAGTGAAACATATACGTATTTTGTATTATTTTATATTTAAAAACACAAGTTTCGTTTTTATATCATATCACGTTTAATTGTCCCGTAACATGTATTAGGGTGAAGTACGTAACTTACACAACCATTGATGTTTCACGATAAATTTACAAAAAAAAAAAACTGTTTGATCATCATTGTACGCGTATCAAACTTTATATCGATATACGTGTAAAGTCAAAACGTTGTACTTTTCGTGGAATGGACGAGCATTATTTGTATTATGCGACGAGGGAGTATATATTTATACGAAAAAAAAGACTAATGCAACGTTAGTCATCTAACTATCGTCATCTTATTTTTAACCGTTAAATCAACTTAATTTGAAATTACCTTTATTATTATTTTTTTATTTATTGATCTAAAGATTAAAAAATATTACGATAACTAGTTGATAAACACTCCATTAGTCTTTTTTTCCCGATATTTATAGTGCCTTAGTGTCACGGGCTTTTTCTCTAGCTCGTGCGACACTTAGCAAACTTCGCCTCAAGAATGATAAGTCAGCCTTACTCACACCTCACTCAAGTGTTTTGGAACTTTGAGAGGAAAGCT
>JAOVYX010022019.1:0-15076 GCA_035668315.1 Drosera spatulata | reverse complement strand
AACGACACTCCTGTCCTTGATGAAGCTAACATGGCTATATAGACAAAAGACCTGAGTATCAGCAACCCTTTTGGGTGAACTCGGCAATTCATTCGTTCCTACATGATGAGCGTGCACCTGATCAGCTAAGGGCAGAGATATTGATCCATTGGTATTGGAAGACAAGCCCCTATCTCCATGGCAGTGGTGCTCTTCAAGATCACGTTGATGGCGCTCATCCTCACAAGTATCATCTAAAGACATATCTAATGGGGACTCAAAAGCCTGCAATATGTGTAGTTGAAAAAAATAGAAATAAAAATGCTAGACAGTTAAATAACTTGCATCATATAAGACCACAGTGCTTAAACTCTAACTTGCGAGAATAAAGGACACCACCAGAAAGAAAAGATAATAGATGGCATCAAAAGGCAAGTAGAAATGTGAGCTTGAGTAAGAGACAAGCTCCACCTGAAGCATGTTGAAGATGAAATAGGTATTTGAGGCAATACAACTGCAAAAACAAACGGTCAAAGTCAATTGAACAATACATGCCACCAAATACACATCAAGAGAGCTAAATTATTACTATGTGAAGCTATGTGGGATGCCATCCATTTAATTATTAATTTTTTTAAAATCTTTTACAAAAAAACATCTCAATTATTTATAAAAAAAAAAAGTGAACTAAAACAGAAAAAATCTCCTATTCTTTTACTATGATATATCCGAATTTTGTTTAATCTATATCAAGATAACCCGCATAACACGTAGGGTAGTAAACAAGTTAAATAAAAAAGCACACAGCATAAATTAGTACGCCAGAAGAAAGTCAACAAATGCTACATACAATGTAACCAGGAAACAAACTACATGCATGAAGAATCATCCTTTTGAGCCACTTGTAATCTAGTTCTGCTTTCTTCTGCAAAGAGATCCAGGGGTCAAAACCTACCTCAGACCGCTTTAAGCTTGGTTAAGGGGAATCTTAGGTCTTGACCAAAAACAGAACCACTCAAAAGAAATCCATGGAACCTACACTGAATTAATGGAACCAAATAACCAAAACCCAATCACTACAATCAATAACTATATCTTGCCTGCTATGAAGCATAAATTCTTTTCGAGAGGAGGTGTATGCATGTTGGATACAGATAGGAGTTATGCTTCCAACATGTATCGAAAATATAGAAGGTCGACTTTTTGAATTTTTTAAGGAGGCTTATGGAGTTATGGGGGACATACGGCAGGGACGCAATGCAAGACACAACAAAGTTATTACGGAGTAACTGATTTAAATAAAAAGAACCATAACACTACAATATAAAAAAATATACAATAAAAAAAAAAAAAACAAGTCACCAATCCTAGAAATAGTCCTTTCTTGTCAAAATAGTTTGTGTAATTAATCTACATAGTTTTGGTGCAATTGACACACACAAGTACCCACTTCTAGGTTGTAGTAACCCAAGTAACGAGAAACTTGGAAAAAGAAAATTCTTGACAAAATCACTAAAGAGGTATGGCTATTGATGAGTGTTCCAACCCTATGTAAAGGCATGTGAGGAAAAAAGGCCAAAAAGGGTTCGGTGCTGATACACTGATCATTGTCAGAAAATATACCTTCTCAGTCGTTTATACTTCTGAGGGAGGTGAGAGAGAATAGCCTGTGTAAGAGAAAAAAGTTGTTAGATTAAATAGAATGCATATCCATCATCTCGAGTACTCCCTCTATCCCACAGAAAAATGCAACATTCCAAAAAAGTCATCATTCGACACACATTTTGACGAGTTTCGTTTTTATAGCTAACGGTGTTCGATCATCCCGTAACCACTATCATATTCTACAAATAACGTTTCATAATTAATTTACATAAAAACGATATTTGATCGTCCCGCGATATCGATCAAAGTCGCCTCGACAATCCCCCAAGTCAAAGTGTTGTAAGTTTTGTGGGACGGAGGGAGTATAAAAGAATCATGCATAGAGTTCATGATTATATATTTTACCATGCTTGGCTAAAAAAAACGTAAAGATGAACTTTTCTAATAATAATTACATAGTGTTCATAATTATATATTTTACCCGAAAGAAGGAAAGAAAAAATTATTTGTAAAGATGGCTAATTCAGTAGAAATCATGTTGCATGCACAAGGGAAAAAAAAAAAAACGACACTGCTGTTAGACAAGTAGTGACTTTTCTTTCTAAAACTAGAGGATGAATTCTATTTCTCCTGTACATACTCATACTATTTTTTACCCACGTTTGTCCCTGCCGCAACAACAAAAATAGAGGCCAATAAGAGAGAATAAAGACAGGCGATGAATATAGGCATGGAATCCATATTCTTAGTCACGATAGTATTCTACTCTGACTCATCTCTCTCGCTATACAAATTTTGAGATTTGAAATGAACAAAGCAAAATTCTTTCTAGCATACAGGCATGAGAAATATAGATACGCACTATCAATCATTCTTCTTTCCACCTTTCTCCCGTAGGTAAACTCTCGGTTTGCTAAAACTAATTTCAATGCTATATTCTACATTGAGTTTCCACATAAATACATCGAGAGACCATGAAATTCACTCCTGACATCAAATGTGGCATCTAATGTTTTTTTGTGAAAATCAAGGCAGCTTATCAAGATAATCATGTCGATCCAGATGCTGTTCATAACTCGCCAGCACTCTCAGATGTGATGAAACCTACACTGAGGCATCATAGTTTACAACTCCTTCCTTTGTGGCCTCTTCGTTCCCTATGCCCAGACATCTTCAGACTTGAAGTAAAACCTAATGTTTTTCCTCACAGTAAATGTGACCCCAGAGGGCCTGTACAAAAGGCATAACCGAAAAAAGATCACCGCAGGGGGCAGAGGTTGTGAAATCCTAGTTTGTCATTGAAGAAACCATTTACGTCAAGAAACATAAACATCCTTTGAATGATGCTATTCAATTCAAGCCGTCATTTCAAGTAAACATAATCTCTCTTATAATCCACACATTATTTCATCACTCAGACCTGTCCACATAATACTGCAACATTTACAGAAACTAGGACATAGATGCCATCATGCCTGATATGTAGATGCTAGCTCACTCAGATGAGTTCACGAGAATGGATTGGTACATGACGTGAAGTCGTTACCCGTTAGTTTGTGGCCGAGATAGAGGAAGCTAATGAGCTAATTCCAAGGAGATGGCATGGGTACAAAGTACGGTAGAAAGAATCCAAAAAGTGTATAGATAGCAAGAATAGCATAACCCAAATGGAGGAATACCTTGTGCTCAGGTGGAAGCATTCTAAATGATCTTTCATAGCGTCTTACATCCTCTTCAGATGCATCTGGGTAACTGGACAATATTAATTCGGGTGAACAAGAATCTGGTTAGTGTTCATAATAAGGCCATGTCACGAAAAGAAACAAAAAAATTATCTTTATACGATGATACTTTGTCAGAGTAATGGATCACAACGAGTTCATCCAAACAGAGTACCAGGCTACCAGAACACACAACCATGAGGACTGGAAAAGTCATTTGGACACACAGATCTGATAAGAAAAATGCATCCCAATAAGCCAAAATCAATTTGTAGTTTTCAGAGACCTCTTTAATTTGAAATCGAGCATCAAGAAAACAAAATCACCATAACAAGCTACCATATAATCATCCTCTTCAAATGTACGAAGCACATAGCTAAAGTCACAAGAGTCCTGGCGCCAGACGTAGAATACCTACACAGTTGCTTCATGACTAGTATTATCAGTAATACTAATCTTATAATTCACAATTCAATATCCTAAGCTAGTTAACATATCATCCATCATAACTTGAAACCTATAATCTTCATAGCCAATTCTAACATATCCATTACACGTCTCGGCATCTCGTACCCCAATATTTCACATAACATTCTCTCATTCACGCAATCCTGCTCGCCGCCGCAACCGCACATAACAATAATCACAATTCTCACACCTCTCTAGCTTCAACTCCACCAAACACCAACCAAATAGTCACAATTCCACAGATCACCGCCACTGAACTACAGCTCGGTGAATAGAGGAGCAAAAAATCATAGAGAGACACAGGGAGAGAGAGTTACTTGAAGTATGCGTTGATTATTCGCTTGAGCGATTTGATCTCGAGCACTTCCTCGAGTCTTCGACGGCTCTGCTCTTCTTCATTGTCGCCGGCGGTCGTCATCGTCTCCGATTAGATTGATCGGCGGCCGATGGGGGACGCTTGGGGGAACGAACTCACAGAACAAGTACGTGAACTAATTAGTGGTTTTACGATAGTTTCATAAATTATTTTAATTTTTTTTCTTTTTTTCAAGGAATGTTTTCATTTTAGAGGAGAAAATAAGAAGAAAAAATATTTTATATTTTTCTCTCAAATCATTTTTCTTTTTTTAACTAAAAATTCATAAACAAAGAATTTTAATAAAAATGTCTGATCACTCCTCACTTTTTTTATGTCCATTAACTCACAAACATAGTTTGATATCGATATATTCAAGAGAAATTAGATTATATATCTTGATATAATATATATTAATTGTTTAAATAGTGATTGAAATTTAAATATATAAATAAATATATGATAATGATTAAATTGTGATAATTAAATTTTAATTTTTTAATTGTGTTATTTTAATATTAATAATTAATTAGAAATTATATTTGAGATATGATTTGTCATTGATAGTTTGAGATATGATTATTGATAGTTTGACATGATTCAGTGCTTTATGTGATTAAATTGCACCATTATATTTATTCAGTGGGAAAAAACAATCATTCTATTGCTTAAAAGAGAGAACTAAGGTGGCGGACATGTGACCTTTCTTTGAAAATTTCTTGATAGGATCACCTAGGTTGTATATATTTGCCAAAAGCACTGTATAATTACTTGACTTCCTTGTTTTTGTAATTGACATGCAATCAATAGTTAGGTTTAGTCCCTTTTTTCCTTTACCTTCAAATCTATATAATGTTATGATGATTGGCTATTTGGCTTCTATTAACGTGCATACAATGCAATCAACATTACGCATTCGTAACTTCTACTATGTGAATATATGTGTATTATTTTCTAATAACGCCTACGGCGTTGGCTTTTTTCCCTTTTGGTTGCTGGTTGCTCATACCTGGAAACGTTTGGGTATTGACCGTATGAGGAACACAAGAAGGGTATATGGGTGCGATTTTGGAGCTGCAAGCTGCACCTCTTCTTTCCGTAAATTATATCTTGTTTTATTATGAATTGCATCATTTTTTTTAAGCTACAATTCACAATAGAAGAAAATATAATTCACTTGAAAAAATGGTGCAGTTTGCAGCAGCCAACATGACTGTTGTTGTACCATCAATGATTTTTCTTAAATATATCACATATGTAGGAACCTTTTTTGCTTGGTACTCCACGTGCTCATTTTTTTTATTGGTTTATACGTGTCAATTTTCTATTGGTTTATGCACGTCATTTTCTTATTGGTTCATTTCATGATGAATTAATATTGGTCATTAAAATTTTTTATCATTATCAAACATATGAAGATTAATCCAATCAAATTGAGTCAAAGAATTACCAACTATTATCGAAGTCATGAAAATAATCATATTGAGCCAGTCATGATGATAAATAGATAATGCTAATGTAGAGATATCTTTGTTGATAATTGGGTCATTTACCTATGTCAATGTCCTATTGGATTATTGGATAATGAATTAACATTGTTTAACGAAGGATTTCATTCACTACTATTTATATGAAGGGTTGTTTAACATGGGAAAGGAATATCAATCATTTCGGTTTCTTTTTCACCTTCTTTTAAATCTTTATGCTTATTATATATAATTGAAATGAATAAAAAATGATTTTGATTTGTTGTATGTTTTTCTTTTTCTAAAATTCTTTTTCTCTTTCCTATTTTTTCCCATAAAATATCTTCTAATATTTTTTTAAAAAATAACCAAGCATGGACAGGTTAAGACTAGTACTTGTAGTCTAAACTTTGGATACTTGGATAGTTCGTTATTAATACAAATTGTCTGATACTGTTAGAGACATCTGTTTCTTGGTCTTTTTCGTTGGTTAGGGTGTGATCGATGACGAATAAAGAATGGTTACTGTTGAATATTGTTGATCATTTGGCTTCCTTGAGCAGTTAGGCTGATCGATGGCTTCCCTTAATACAGATTGTCTGATTCCGTTAGAGACATCTATTTCTTGATCTTTTTCTTAATACAGTTGGGCTGAAGTGGTTTTCTTTTTTAAAATGGGAATGAAGTAACAAGATTCAGTTTGCTTATATTCACAGGAAGTTGAAACTTTAATTTAGGTCATGGTATGAGAAAAGCACAAAGTGGTTAACTGGTATTAGTACGTACGACATCAGTAAGCAATGTTCGAAAGATCTCGTATGCATGAGTGATAGAAATATTTGATGGTTAAATGTTGACTGGCATATGAATCAGTATTGATTTTTATTGTTGATTCGAATAATAGTCATGCTTTAGCCTTCAATGATGACTATTCGATCATTTATAAGTCCTGGACATTGTCACTTGTTACGAATTCGATCCGAATTCAACCCAACAATCTAATGGATCCGAATATCACAATTAAGGAACGATCAACACAAAGAAAAAATAAAGGAATTAACGTAGGATAAACTCGATCGTCGGGAGAAAAACCCCCACAAAAAACAATTCACTAATCGAATCACACGGTTATAACGATCGTCTCTCTCTATCTCTCAATCTCTCATGTATTTCGCTCAAACCCAAGAGAAAGGCTCTCACAATCTTTTTGACAACTCTCTCGAGATCAATACTTCAATCAATCTGATACATGTCTATTTATAGACTCATAAATAAAGAGATATATACAAAATCCGGATCAAATCTTGAGTCAATCTCGCAGTGGCCCAAATCTGATCTGCCCAGAAAACAAGACCTGTGCCCAGACGTGATCAGGCCCACGTCCGAGCACTTTACAAGTTTTCCTGAATGCTTAATGGACGAACCAGCTCGTGTCCGGACGTGGCCAATGCCTTCTCCTAGGCACTTTATATGTTTTCTTGCGTCTCTGTTTCGTCGATCTCCTTCGTCTGATTAACTCATTCATGACAATTTTCAACAATCTTTACCTTATCGTAAGGAGTTTCAAAACACCAGTTTGAGCTTTTTGAAACATCTGGATAGAGTGACCACCTCATACACCTCTCGTACACGACCTTACATCCCGTTTTTTGTGGTAAGGACGCTCCACCACACTCTTCATTATTAAGAACCTGAGACTTCAAAGACGAGCCTCACCACCTTTGCTTTCGCCTTCGTCACCCACCTATACCGACCAGTCATCTTAGATGATGCTCTACCACCTCTACTCCTCTCTATCATCAGCTGATCTTTAGCACTTGTACCTCTCGTGCTCACTGAGTCCTTTGCAATCCACACCTCTCGTGCTCTAGGCCTCACGCGTAATTTACACTCCGCAACTTTGACTACACTAAATCCGATAGCCTTCGATGACTGACTAGAATTACATCACCTGTACGCGAATCACCTGAGACTATGTAATCTGATCTATCCCTCGACATCTTAACATTTCTACGTAGGATTCTTTATCGATTCTTGTGTAACTGTCCTCGAAGCACTGTCTCCACAATCGCGTTCCCAATCAACCTAAGCTGACTGTCAACCTTCTGTACCTTCATCACGATCATGACGCCTCTACATATCCTCATCGCTCCACCCTTCACGGATATCCTGCAACACTTGGAATCTAATGGACCAATTGAGATCAGATTTTTCTCACATTAGGAACAAATCTGACACCTTGCAAAGTACGAACAATCCTATCAAACATCTTGATCTTGACTGTACCTATTCCAAGGATCTTGTATGTCTCACCATTACCCATCTGTATGACACCTTCAATACTGGGAAGAAATTTGTGAAAAAGATTTCTACTCCAACAAGCATAAAAAGAACATTCTGAATCAACAAACCAATCGAAATCGATATCTTTTTCTGTCGTAGAATCTTTCTGGAGATCCGATTACTCTAAGATCATGTAGAGCTCTCTATCTTCGCTATCGTGGTTTCCTTCTACTAGATTCGTAGAACTTGACTTTGTCCCTCTATTCTTATTCTTCAGACACTCCATCGCATAGTGTTCCAACTTATGACACTTATTGCACTCCACCTGAGTTTTTATCTTTTGTCCTTATCTTGAACTTGGACCTTGTTACTAAGTCTTCACCTTCATTGACTAGAATTGGGTTCAACTTACTCGTATCAAGCACCGTCAAAATCACATCCTCAACCTTCAAATTGTCTCTCCCGATAAATAAGGTTGTCTTGAATGCAACATATGAACTAGAAAGCGACTTCAATAAGATCAAGGCTTGATCTTTCGGATCTAACTTCACTTCTAAGTTGGTTAACTAAGTCATGAACCTGTTGAACTCTGCTATGTGATCGTTCAAATCTATTCTTTCCTTCATCTTCAGATCAAACAACTCTATCTTCACGAAGAGCTTATTTGACAACGATTTCGATGTGTAAATCTTCTCCAGTTTCTCCCACAATATCTTGGAAAAAGTCTCCGTCAAAACCTGCTATTTTGTCTTTGGCGCGAGACTCAAGCGAATGATGGTTGCCGTCTTCTCTTCCATCTCCTCCCAATCTTTCTTATTCATGTCAACGGGTTTTTCGCTTTTAAGTGACTTTGATAGTCCCTGTTGGACTAAGATATCGTTGTTCATACTCTGTCAGATGCTAAAGTTCGTCTTCTCATCGAACGGTTCGATCTCGAACTTCATCGTATTCATTATCTTTTCGTCTGCAACACACCAACTCCGAAAACTTTAATCTTTAGTAAAGATCCGATCTTTATCGCAAAGATCCAATCTTTCCCTTCAAAGATCCGAACTTTCCTTACGTGATGCAATCCGGTGCTCTGATACCACGTGACGAATTCGACTCAAATTCAACCCAAAAATCTGATCGATCCGAATATCACAACTAAGTAACGATCAACACAAAAAAACAAATAAAAAATAAAGAAACAACATGTAAGATTTACTGTGGGAAAAACTCGATCGCCGGGAGAAAAACCCCCCATAAGAAACAATCCACTAATCGTATGACACGGGTACAACGATCGTCTCTCTATCTCTCAATCTCTCTTGTATTTTGCTCAAACCCCAGAGAAAGTCTCTCTATAACAACCCTCCTGAGATCAATATTTCAATCAATCTGATACATGCCTATTTATAACTCATAAATAAAGAGATATATATAAAGCCAGGATCAAATCTTGAGTCGATCTCGCATCGGTCCAAATCTGATCTGCGCAAAAAACAGGACCCCCGCTCGGGCATGACCAGGCCCGCGCCTGAGCGCTTCACAAATTTTCCCAATGCTTGCTGGACGAACCAGCCCGAGCCCGTGCATGGCCATGCCTGCGCCCGTACGCTTTGTATGTTTTCCTACGTCTCTGTTTCGTGTATCTCCGTCCGATTAACTCCTTCATGACAATTTTCAACATCAGTGCATTGAAAACTATGGTGTACCTGACCAGCAAGAACCCTTTGTTCCTTGCTATGGGAAATTATATCACAAGGGATGTTCATATGCACAAGGAGTGCTTACTCTACTGTCAATTGATGGATATCTCTTGTTGATTGCTGAAGCGAGTCTCGGGTCTCCCGTGATCTTTATATGCAGAAGGGATGTCTACTCTACCCTTTACTACAGGAAAGTTATATCTATGCTTGCTTATGTTCGTGTGAAAACTGCCAAATTCTTTCTTCTTGTGAGGCACGTTGATGTTGTTGCTGGAAGCTGACTGATCGAAGGTGCAGATTAGATGAAGTTTTAATATTTTTGACAGCTTCCCATATTTGTGCCGGATTAATGAGCTTTTAGTTCATGCAAGACAGATGATCTGGTCAAGCTTCTGTCAATTTGTAGTTGTTGCTTGTCTTGTTCGAGATGTATATACTCAATTTTAGAGTCTCATGCCTAAAATTTTTTTGCTTGATGTTGGTGATGCAGAGACCTACACCAGGATGTATTATGAACAACTCGACCAGAGCTTTAATGGAAGGCTTGATTGGAAGGACTCTCCATGATCATTCTTTTGGTTGGAGATCAATGCTCCCTGCTGTAAAATAATTCGGCGTTTATAAGGGAATATCTGGAGTACGTCCAGTCTCGCTTTCCTACACACATTAGAAGGATGAGGGTCTCGGCACAACTCCGAGGGGATTGAAGTGCTGACTGAAGGTACTCGGATGCTCGAAACCCTCTATGCATAAGAGCTTAAGAATTGAAGTGAATATAGGAAGTGCTCAAGCTGTTTGTGTTTGTTCTTTTCTTCTAAGGATTGTACGTCCGACGCGATAGACTATGTCACTGACCATCTGTTCCTTTTCCTGATCGGAGAGAAGAAGGGGCTTGTACTCCTCATAGGGTCCGTATCCTGTTTACAAATGAATCCCATGTGATCCACTAAGGGTGTTAACCGGGTCGATTCGGTTTAGTCGATTCGATTTTTTTACAGTTTATTTTTTACAATACAAAATCAAAATCGAACCGATTAATTAGTCGGTTTGAAAATCAAAACCAAAACCATTTATTAAATGGGTTTGGTTTTTTTCGATTTTTAAATGGTTTTACTTGTACGGATTTTTAGCGTTTTTTTTACGGATTCGTCTTAAATATCTTAAGATTTTAATTATATATATCTTTCATTAAAATAACTTCATAAATTTTTACTACACATGTTTGCAAAATTAAAATAGATATATAGAGTTAAAAAAAAAAAAGAACAACGAAAAAGGCCTTTAAATGATCTTAAAACACTCAAAAAAACATGAAAAAGTTAAAAACATCATAAAACAACCTCAAATAAATTGAAAATTGTGAAAAGAGTATTAAAATGAGTTAAAAACAATCAAAAACACTTGAAAAGACTAAAAACACCATAAAAATAACTCAAATAATTTGAAAACACAAGAACCTATGAAAAAACCCTTCAAATGAGTTTGAAACACTCAAAAACACATTAAAAGGCTAAAAACACCACAAAAATGAATGAAAAGTGATAAAAACACTATAAAACAGCCTCAAATAACTTGAAAATCAAGTAATCTAATCAAAAGAGCCTTGAAATGACCATAAATTACTCAAAACCATAAGAAAAGGCTAAAAGCACCACAAAACAACCTCCAATAACTTGAAAATGTAAGAAACTATGAAAAGAACCTTGAAATGAGCTTTAAAACACTCAAAACCACATGAAAAGGGTAAAAACACAACAAAACAACCTCAAATAACTTGAAAATGCAAGAAACTATGAAAAAAGCTTTGAAATGACTTTAAAACACTCAAAAACACATGTAAAGGATTAAAACACAATAAAAACTACTCAAATCTCTTCAACAGATGCAAAAACGTAGGAAAAATAGTAAACGCACCATAAAAGAACATCAACTAAATTGAAAACGTGAGGATCTATCAAAACAAACTTGAAATGACCTTAAAACACTCAAAACCATATGAAAGTGTTAAAAACACCATCAAACATCCTCAAATAACTTGAAAATATAAGAAACAATAAAAAGTGCCTTGAAATGACTTTAAAAAACTGCAAATCACATGAAAAGGTCAAAAAACACCATGAAATATCCTCAAAAACTTGAAAACGCAAGAATCTATCAAAAGAGCCGTCAAATGAGCTTAAAACACTCCAAAATACTTGAAAAAGCTAAAAAGAACATAAAAACGATTCCATCCACTTCAAAACGCACAAAAACGATTGAAAAGTGGAAAAAAGCCATAAAACAACCTCAAATAACTTAAAAACTCAGGAAACACCGAAAAGAGCCTTGAAATGACCTCAAAACACTCAAAAACACATGAAAGTGTTAAAAACATCACAAAACTACCTCAAGTAACTTGAAAACACAAGAAAAGAAAGCAGTCTTGAAATGACTTTAAAACACTCAAAAACACATGAAAAGACAAAAAACACCATAAAATAACCTCAAATCTCTTCAGAACACCAAAAAAAAAAAAAAATGAAAAGTGATAAACACACCATAAAACAGTCTTAATAACTTTAAAATACAAGAATCTGTCAAAACAGGATTGAAATGATCTTAAAATCCTCAAAAACACATGACAAGGATAAAAAATCATATAAACATCTTCAAATAACTTCAAAACGTAAGAATCTTTCAAATTATACTAAAAGTATATGAGCAAATGATTTTCTTATTAACCAAATAAAAAATATTCGACCAAAAAATAAAAAATATGACTGAACACTTATATTTCCATTTCTAACAAAAAATAAATAAATAAAATAAAGATAATATCCACAATACTAAGGATATTATGTTATCTTAGGTTTAAAATAATATGATGTGTTTAATATTTAAGCTTAATAATTTTATGTAAAACAATTAAAATAATTAATTTTAAGCGGTTCAGTAGTCGATAATAAACGATTCATTTAATCGATTTACCATCGGTTTCATGATTCGACTCGATTTTGAACCACGGTTTCATTTTATAAATCAAAATCGAATCATTTAATAATCGATTCGATCGATTTCGGTTCGATAATCTATTCGACCTCGTTTTAACCGCCATAACATCCACTTGATCCTTTGATCAAGCTAATAGTCCTCCAATTTACTAACGTTGGAGACTCCATCACTCCATTAGGCTCCATGGCTAACAGATGACACGAGAGTTACTAAATTGAGCGTGCTTCAAGCACTTGGGATAGTCAACAGGTATACAACAGAAAAAGGTCTTGGTGTAGGCAACAGACTCACTGCCGAGATTATTGCCAAATTTTTGCATCAAGAGTGATACAGAATGGTTAACCAAAATGATGAAGACAACTAGATACAATCAAATATATACAGCTCAATAATTGACACTCAAAATCAGAAAAAAAACACACATGACAAACAATAATAGAGTATGCATTATTCGAAAATTTTATGCTAATCCATCATTTTTTAGAAAATCCATGATTTATTGGTGAGTATTCTACACGGACTTTTGAGTTAAACGTTCAAGCGAATGCACGGGCCTGGTTACTGCCGGCATTGCCCTTTATCTTTGCAGTGACAAATCAACGGCCAGGATCTCTCCTTCACACTTCCCAAGGTGCGGTTGCAAATCCAGCGGCCAATAGATCGCCCTATAAATACATCCCCACCATTCCCTCCCTCCCGTTCTGCTCATCTCTTTCTCTCTCACTTCCACTGAAAATCAAAAGAAAAATCAAGAAGCTTCCAAGATTCTCCATCAATGGATTATTATTCACCTCCACTATCTCCGCTGCATTCTTCCGTCTTTTCAGAGTCCTTGGAGACGACGGAATCGGAGGCGGAGAGCATAGAGATCGGAGCCGCTGATTATCCACTAATGGCGGGTTCCATCTCCTCAGATGAATCGGACAAGAACAAAGAATCGGAGCCGGAGACCAATGAGAAGGAAGAAGCCGAGGAGCAGAGAGCATTGACGGAGGAGACTCTGGCGGCGACAGTCATTCTTCCAGTTTCTCCATCAATGGCGAATCTCATCGCCGCTGACGAATCTGAGAAGAGCAGGAACTCGGAATCGGAGATTCTGGCGCTGATTAAGCCTCCAGAAACTCCATCAACGGTGGAATCCGACTCCGATGTCGAATCGCGGACGAGAGACAAGGAATCGGTGGAGGCGCCGATCGAGGAACCGAAGCAGCTGGAGAAGGAGGAACTGAGAGCGGTGACGAAGGAGTTTCTCGCGATGGCGAAGCTGTTGACGACATCGGAGAACGCAGACAACGTCGTGTTCTCGCCGGTTCTGATTTCGATGATGATGCACGCCATCCTCGAGTTGAACCGGTTTTTGTTCGGACCGGACTCGGAGCTCCAGCGGTTCATCGATTCACGGTCGGCAAGGCTCCTGAAGCCGGATCTGGTGAGAGATATGTTCCCCGTGGTTACGTGGAAGCACATCAGATTCAACCTCCAGTTCTGGTGCTCCGATGCCGGATTCTACCTCGTTCCTATGCTTGATGAGGAGTTGGAGGATGACGTGAATCTTTATGAGAAGATGGACGAGTTATTCATAGGATTTAGTCGACTTCTTGTCAATAAGGTTCGAGATTCTAAACTCGATTGTTTCGATTCAAGAAATTAACTGATGCACTGCTGTTTAGTCATTGTTCTGTGTGCAATGTGGAAACATGTTTTATGATCGATTGTGTTGAATCAAGAAATTAACTGATTCACTGAGGATTGATTTTTGGAGTAGTTAGTTGTCTTGTGTGCAACTTGTGGTTTGATTCCCCAAGATTCGTAGTGCGTTAGGTTGGTTAGTGGTGTTACGAACGGGTCCGTTAATAATAAACACAAATAATAATAAGTGCGCAAAATTAAATGAAACAGAGAATTTTACGTAGAAACCCTTACGGAGAAAACCACGAACGATCGCCGACGACGAAGAATTCACTAACAAAAGGAGGAAATACAAAAGGAGCTACACTCAAAATATTGAGAATCAAGGGATAGAGATAATAATCTCTAAAACAAATCCCTTAAACCCTCAATATATTTTTGTGGATATAAATGAATAGTGACTCTCACTTTTCTTTCTTATTTTTTTAATCTCTTCCTCTCCCACTCTGCAGACCCTTTCTCTTTCCCTAATTCCCCTCCTTTCTTCTTCACCTTGCTCTGCCCGCCTCCTGTCTCTCTTCCTCTCAAATTTCTCTCTTCTGATTTTACTCTCTGTCCTGAGTTTCTCTCCATCAATCCTCTCCCGTATTTATAGCAAAGGAAAAAGAGGCGTGCAGGTTTTCTCCGCCTGATAAAGACAAAGACGGCTGCGGCTGGATGAGGGCAAAGGCGGCTGCGGCTAGTGGTGGCGACGGCTGGTCAAAGGCGGTTTGAGTCACCATCAACAAATCTCCACCTTGACTCAAATCGTCGTCTGTCGTCGTCGAGCAACCTCCATTTAGGCTTGAAGCCTAACTGCCCTCCACTCCTAAGAGCTTTAGGCAATGA
>JAOVYX010022018.1:0-15079 GCA_035668315.1 Drosera spatulata | reverse complement strand
CCAGTTTCCCTTCATAAACCTAGAGAATCTTCTTAAATTCTTTTCAGCTACTGAACTAATAAAGACCGGTGTGGATATAACATTAAGGCGCTCCAATGAAAAGGATATGTTATGCTCGAAAATGTCATTTTCATAATAAAAAAGGAATTCCTCAGTAAGAAGACAGAACAAAAGCAGAGCTGAATGAGCAGTTTGGCTTTTTGGATTTTGTTTATGATGAAGAATGATGTCATCAACATCTAGTGGATAAAGAATAGCTACAATCTTTCCAATATTCAGTCCAAGACAACTGCGTAAAGCGGGAATATCTGAAATTCTTCCACGATAAAATACAGCTTGTGACTTCTTTGATGAGAAAATAGTCACCATACTTTCAAAGTATTTTCTAATTGCCCTTAGAAAGACTGCTAACTGCAAGATTAACATCACGAAAACGTTAAGGGAGCTGCTGGTAGATGACCCAATGGCATCTTTGTCACGTCCTGGTCTCAATGATGCGTTTTCACGGGCAAGCCGCCTTGCCCAAGCTACAGCCTCAGCAGGCAACTGATATTCAATATCAGATATCACCTTCCATCGTTGTTTGATAAGCCTTGCAGAATCACTGCTTTCCAACATCTTAACCGCTTTTTTCTTCAAGCTCTCTTCTTCAGGAAACTCTAGTATCTGAAGGAAGCGCTCATAGGCCTTGGCAAGGCGTAAAGCAAGCACTGATATAATAAACACTTTATGAAGTAAATATCCAGACGGAAAAAAGAACCTTCCCACTTTGTGCCCAGCTATTTTCCACAACTGCCTGCCATTTCTAGTCTGCTTTGTCTCAGTATGAAACAGTGTCCACAACGCAAGCATAAATGGCACTCCAGCAGGTGCAAGTGATATTTTCATCTCGGGCAAGAAAAGCATGAAATCTATCAGATGACGGTCCCAAAGCCTCAGATTTACATTTAGCTGCTCAGAAGAAAAGAGACAGCCAACAAGATCTTTCTTCTCAGCTCTAATTTCCACCTTCTCGAAACAAAGAGTAAAACAACTCTGTCTCACGCGTCGGAAAAGTGAACTAACAAACCCTCTGAGAATACCTCCATATTCAACATGTTCAGCCTCTGTGCGGAACCTCATCACATCAAATACCCATATAAACGGTTCATCTGAGACAGGAAATTCCACCCACAAATGTACATCATGCAGTTCCAACTGGCAATGCGCCATCAATGCATTCCGTAAAGAATCCTTGAACCCATTTCTTGATGAAGTATGAGTCACCATCTTGCTTAGCTCATCATGCAAAGCACTACCCTGAGATTTATTAACAAACAAGAGAAACTTAAAAATGCTGCCGTCTTGGTCCTCACACAACCTCGAATGAGTCAAGGGGACGGAGGAACTATCGCACATACTTCTAATAAAAAAAAATTCCAGTATGCAATGCGAAAATGTTCAAAATACTTCTGCAATCTATTCAAATCCCGTCAGCTTGACACAAGAAGGCAGAAGGGTGACATGAAATGAGTCTGAATGCATAACTTACAGCAATTCCTTTTTTCTTTTTTCCATACTCTATCTACTGCTAGATGTACATCAGCCGAACAAGACATAAAAAAATGATCATAATTGTTTTGCCAGGAGTAACAACTGTGAAAAACATAGAATCAGAATACCCAACTAACACACACAAAAGGTTGTAACGTACATTTTCACGCGTTGAAACATTCTGGCACTTTGTACCATGTCAGCAGTATAAGACTTCAAATCAAATGGATTATAACGCATCTAAACTGTGCTTGACACCAAACACAATGCAGCCGAAAATCTTCAGGCAGATGTTTGCACTGTCTTCAAACATTATTTTAGAACGCCCAACGGACAGATTAAGAATAGGTAACAAGACAACAAATACCTCAGGATCGATTCTAGCAATAGCCTTCCTCTTCCAATCCTTCAGTGAAGCCTCAACTGCTTCATCATCCACCACACTTGAACCTCTTCCTCCCTCCGGTTCCCTTCATCAATACAAAACAAAACGTCAGAAAACACTTAGAAAAACTGTTCGGCATCGATACTGATTCCTGTTTAGTTTATCTTTCTACTGAATCAAAATTCTTTGGCATTGCTTTCCGTTTCCTAAAACAAAGAAATGTAAGCACAAAATATAATTCTCCATTACATTTAGTATACCTCATAACAGTATTTTTAGTATTCGTTACTTGTTTCAATTTTCGTTACTTGGTTTTAGTTTTCTTTACTGGTTTCAACTTTGATTGCTAGTTTTTGTTTTCGTTACTGGTTTCACTTTCAGTTCTCGATTAACAAATCAACAAACAACAACACTATCACAAAGACCACAGATAAATCACCCTGCAACCATCTTCACGTTCACTCCTCGAACTCCAACCCTAACCCCATTTTCACTCCACAAATCAACCTCGATCTTCAACTCCTCCACCGTCACAGACTTCATCACCACACCAACACCTCCACCGATCACCCGATCGAGGGCAGCGACATCGAACCGGAGATTCCTCGCGATAGCGTGGGATCGAAGAAACCCTAATCTGAGGTCCAGTTGTGGATCGTGCGTCAGCCATGAGCGGAGAAGAGCGGCGAGTTTTCGCCGAGTGAAATCAAAGGGGAACATTGAAGAGGAAGAAGATTAGTGAGGGGAGTTGAGCGGTGAGTTGGGTGAGTTCGCCATGGGAGAGGAGAGATGTGAAGGCGATGATGAAAAGAGAGATGAAAGGAGGGTTTTCTTATCCGTGGTTTTTTTTTGGTCACGGAATGAGATGACGGTTCATTTTAGATCTACGTTGATCTTTCATGGGAAGTTCAGACACGTTATTGTGTGTTGATTTGTTGGATCAAATACTTTGATATGGTTAGCGTGCTTAAATTATTCATTTATGTTGTACAATAATATTCATCATTACTATAACATTACAGATATGATCTAATATATACTCAAATTAAAAAGAGATGATCTGATAAATGTATTAATCTGTAAACCATTTTTTTATGTCGAACCAACAATTTGATCGATTGAATCAATAACTCATTGATCATAGTCGTTAGTCGGGTCGTTGTCGAGACCATGTGTGTCCTTAGTTCAAGACACACTGTGAATAGTTTTTTTTAGATCTCATTCGACCTATAGATGGGATCAGATAAGATAAATAATGAAGAGATTAATAATCCCTTTATTATTTATATAGATATTAATTATCACATCCATCAATAGTATGTTTTGTTTGATACGAATGAGATTATAACACTCATAACGTCAGATTAATCTAAATTACAACTTTGTTTAAATATGACTATCAGCAACTGGTGACAATCGACTATCGTCGATCAACGACGGACAGTTGTCGACAGCGAGACGGTAGGCGGAGGTTGACCGTGAGTGGCAACGATCAGCGACGGCAATGGGCGTCGGCTAACGACGAGCGATGATGGTGAACGGCAGGCAGAGGCGGATGACGACGGTTAGAGGTTGGAGGCGAGGGGCGAAATCCTTAACCCATTAGGTGGGATAAATAATGACACAATGAAAGGTGAGATTGATAATAAAAGGATTAGAAGCTTTATCCCCCTATGAAAGATAACTAATTCAGGAATCACTTTTATTAAACACAAGATTAATAGGATTATTTATCCTAACCTGTTCTTATTCAACATACCAAACATGACCTTAGCAGTTTTTATCCTTTCGATTTATTGTTTCAGCAGTTACGCAAACCCACAATAAATCGATCAACACATGACCACTTGGACCAATAACCACATGGCCGTAAAGGCATATCCTTGACAACCCACATGTATGCTGCCCCGTTTTTCCATACTCCATTCCAAAACTCAGCAGCAAAAATTATCAGTGTTCATACGCACTAACTAGATTATGAGATGGTAATATTCTTATGTATGAAAATTTTTTCATGAGTTACAAGAATCAACAACAACAACAATAACATCCACTTAGATTCTCTCGGCATAAACATGATCCGGGGAGGATTAAATAAAAAAAACAAGACACTAAATGCTGGAAAAACACAAGATTAGGGCTGATAACTAGCCCATGACAGTGCAAAACAATGGGAAGAAGTTCAAAGATTTGGGAGTGATAATTGCCCACATTCCTACATACAAATAGCAAGTGGAAAACAATATTCAAACCAAAGAGTCCATGCTTTGATAGGGAAAAAGACAAGAAAATGCCCCCACTCCTCTCTCTAGTTGTTTTTCTTTTTCCAATATGTTCCCTACTTTTATCCTTCCCTCTTCACTTTCCCAAACACTCCCATTTTTCTCTGCAAATTCCTCACTGCAAAACCCAACACACAACACCCTCTTTGGGTTTCACAATCGTCTCTTTCAGGGTACGTAATGTTTCTTTCAATCTCAGTTTCCTCTCTTTTCTTTGCAGCAAAAATATTCCTGTCTTGATATTCCATTCGAATTTGTGCTAGTACGGATTTGAATCCATGTTCTTATATGTTTTAAATTTTGATTTTGATTGTTGTTCTGTGTACCCATTTGCATGAATTTTAATGGGTCTGTGTTGTTTTTTTTTATTCTGAGTCTGGGTTGTTGGTGTGCTGGTGTTGCAGGTTGTTCAGTTCTAGGGTTTGTGTTGAGGGGTTGATTCTAGGGTTGGGAATTGAAATCTAGGGGGTTCGGTGAAGATATGCAGTGGAAACACCCGGGACTGATTCGAGTTTTTCGGTGCTAAATTTGTGTGGAAAATGTCTCCTGTGGTGGCAGAGAGCGTTGATTACTCGTTTGCGGTGGAATATAATGGTCCACCGGTGAGTTTTGATATTCCACAGGCAGTTCCAATCAATGTGGAGAAGATACCGGTTGCTTCTATGGTAGCTCAAGCCGTGTTTCCGGCTAAAATGTCGTTGCCGGTGGTGCAGCCGGTGCTGGCTCCTGATACCTTGAGTAGGAAGCTATCAAAGGAGCTGAACGTTGGATGTGATACTAATGTTTCTCCTACTTCTGTTATGGAGTTTGAGAGGAATGTTTTCGAGGGTGCAATGGGTGGAGTCGAGATGACAAGTGAAGCAACTGTGTCCCCGAATTCTATTACAAGGTTTGCAGAGAAAGGTAACCGTGGTCAGGGTTGCGCTATGCAAGGTGAATCGTGTAGCACCGTGGCAATGGGTTTTTTGAATGGATGCCAGACGAGTGTGATTAATAGCTCTTCTGAGTTGGGTTGTTCATCCACCAGTCAAGCACTGTCAAACGAGTTGTTGGATAGAGCTGGGAGCTCGTGTACTTTTGAATACTGTGATAGCTTTGGAAAATCGCAGGAGTTGTCAGGAGTATTGCGGGCGCTGGGGGTGTCTAGTTCCTTGCCCGAGAACTCCACAGTTGATGATCTGAACCCTCCGGATTGGCCTTCATCGAAGTCACTGATGAGTGTAGAATACCCTTCTTCTATGGCTTCTTCTTTTAGGTCAGGGGGCTGCAGTAGCATGCCTAATTGTGATTTTAGGAGAGGACCTTTTGTAACATCTCGTGATATTGACTCAAACAATGACCCCGAAGGCACTACCTATTCTGAAACAGGAACCCCAAGGTCAAAGAAAGAGACACTGGTTAAAGCCAAGAAAGGGGCCTGCTACCGATGCTCTAAAGGTGGCCGATTCACCGAAAAGGAGGTTTGTCTAGTTTGCAATGCAAAGTACTGTATTAATTGTGTCCTCCGGGCAATGGGTTCTATGCCAGAAGGAAGGAAATGTGTCTCATGCATTAGTTACCCTATTGATGAGTCGAAGCGAGGAAACCTAGGAAAATGCTCGAAGATGCTTAAGCGGTTGCTGAATGATTTAGAGATTCGACAAGTAATGCAGGCCGAGAAGTTTTGTGATGTAAATCAGCTACCAGCAGAGTATGTCTATGTAAATGGGAAACCTCTTTCTCCAGAAGAATTAACTTTGTTGCAGAGCTGCCCTAACCCACCGAAGGGTCTGAAACCCGGGAAGTATTGGTATGATAAAGTATCTGGTCTTTGGGGAAAGGTGAGTACTAGAATGCGGGAAACTATTCTTCTATTCTTTCTTCCACTTCATTGCATTGTTGGCTGATCCTAGAGTTTGCTAAATTTACAGGAAGGGCATAAGCCTTCTCAGATTATTAGCCCTCATCTCAATGTGGGTGATCCCATGAAGCCAGATGCTAGTATGGGAAACACTCAAGTGTTCATAAATGGACGGGAGATTACAAAAGCCGAGCGAAGGATGCTGCAGGTAGCCTATGTTTCGGTTGAAGTTGCTTGACAATCTTGCACTTGTTGTATCATTGACACTGTTTGCTCTGTATTTCAGTTGGCAGGAGTCCAGTGTGCCGGCAACCCACATTTTTGGGTCAACGAAGATGGCTCATATCAGGAAGAGGGACAGAAGAATACCAAAGGGTATATCTGGGGCAAGGTTAGAATGATTCATGTAGTCCCTTGAACTTTTCGTCATGAAAACTGGTTCATCTCTCAGCAGTTTGTCATTCGATCTTTATAGGCGGGAGCAAAGCTGGCATGTGCTCTTTTATCATTGCCTGTACCATGTAAGGCCATGCAATCATACGGTGAACAGATGAGTCCTAGTGTTAGCAGGAATCATGCTGACTATGTTGTGGAAAGGACCCTCGAGAAGATTCTTTTAGTTGGATATAATGAATCGGGAACATCTACGATTTTTAAGCAGGTATAATCCACATTTGGGGCTGTTAATGTGTGATCTTGTGATAGCTTTTTCTCGGGTGTTTTTGGCACTGATATGCAAGTTACTGGATTTCTTCTCAGGTATTCTGGACAAATATTCCTCTGTGCAATTGCTGAAACCTATTTTGTCCCTTTTATGTGACTAACCGAAAAACTTCACCGAAACTGAGCATCTACTTTCTCCAGCTACTTGTTTGGCTTAGACTTGTGATAATAGTTCCTTTTTAGATCTCCTTTCTCGTAGCTGGTCAATGGTAATTTGTTAGTTGTTATGATGGAACTAGGTTTGCCTCTTTCTACTCTAGTACTTCTATGATGTGGTTTCAATACGGAATTCTTTTGCGTCGTAAGCCCTTGACTTTTACGAGGTAAAGTGTATGTAGCATATCGTACTGGAGGTGAAAGTTTTATCTAGATAAGTAGTTTTATAAGATGGTGTTGCATTTGTTGAGTGATCAATTTCTTGAATGCACTTGGTCATAAACATTGATGAAACCCCTTTTTTCCTGCACTCTTTTCTTTAGGCAAAGATACTTTACAAGTCCACCCCTTTTGAAGAGGACGAGAGGACCAAAATCAAGGTGATGATCCAGGGCAACTTGTATCGTTACCTTGGTGTACTTCTTGAAGGCCGTGAACACTTTGAAGAAGAATGCTTGTTAGATCCGAAGACGACTCAATCTTCTGATCAAGCTGGCCAGCAAGGTAGGCTTTTCTGTCATTTGCGATGTTTTCTCAGTTTGGTCAGGCACGGTTTAGAATATGGTGCTGAGTTTGCCTGGGTCAGTTCTACATGAATTACCTTTCTGTGGAATATAAGATCCGCTTGTCAGCTATGTCTAGATTGTAGTCTTCATGTTTGAATAGATAATGTCTGCTTCTCCATCGGATTCAGACCCCAGTTTTCTTTTGCTCATCTTTTGCTTAGTGAGGGATCGTTGTCTGAACCAGTGGATTCTGACTAAATAGATATATGCGATGCAGTGGGCACCAACGAAGGAAATGAAAACAGAACTATCTATTCCATCTGCCGTAGGCTGAAAGCATTCTCTGATTGGGTTCTGAAAACATTGGCATCTGGTGATTTGGAAACGATGTTCCTAACTGCGAATCGTGAGTATGCACCACTGGTGGAGGAACTATGGAACAATGGGGCCATACAAGCTACATATGAACGAAGAAGTGAGCTTGAGAAGTTACCTGGTGTTGCTAATTATTTTTTGGACCGGGTAAGCTTATTCGTCTTTTATATTTCATAATGGCTGCTGGAGGAGATGCTAAAAATTTTGTCTCTTTTAGTTGTAGTTTAGATGATGAATTTGCAAGAGAATATTTCTCTATGGACTCTTGGCTCGTGATGCCGTGTGGCCTAGAATTGCTTTACTTTGTCATTTCATGTTTCAGGCTGTTGATATCCTGAGGGAAGACTATGCACCATCAGATCTCGACATCTTGTATGCTGAAGGTGTTATGTCATCTAATGGTCTTGCATGCGTAGAGTTCTCCATTCCTCAGTCTGTACACGATGAGAGCAGTTTCGATGCTAATCGAGATGATTCTTCGCTGAGGTTAGCAAACCTAGCTTGGTTATCCGAAAGATGGTGGTTTATATGATTTATATATCGCCTTGAGTTTATGTGAAAGTTTGTCATGTTCTCAGGTACCAGCTTGTTAGAGTACAAGGCAGAGGCCTTGCTGAGAACTGTAAATGGCTGGAGATGTTGGAAGATGCTAGGCTTGTGACCTTCTGCGTGTCCTTGAGCGACTATGACCAATTTTCTGTCGATGTGAACGGGGCATCGACCAACAAGATGATGCTGGCTAAAAGATTCTTCGAGAGCATCGTCTCTCACCCGACCTTTGAGCACATGGACTTCCTCTTGCTACTAAACAAATACGATCTCTTCGAGCAGAAGATGGAAACTAATCCACTCTCTCAATGCGAGTGGTTTGAGGACTTCCATCCTCTGTTGAGTCGCAACCAACACACCTCGCCCAACAAAAGCGGTAGTAACCTCAAGAATCCCAACACCACCTCGGTTGCTCAGCTAGGATTCCACCATGTAGCTGTAAAATTTAAGCGATTGTACTCTCAGTTCACCGGGCGCAAGCTATATGTCTCCCTGGTGAAAGGCCTAGAGCCTGCTAGTGTCAAGGAAGCTCTGAAATATGCAAGCGAGATATTGAAGTGGGATGATGAAAGGAACAACTTCAGCTTCAGCGACTATTCAGTCTATAGTACAGAGGTAAATTCGTTTTCTCCTTGAGCGCGACATTAGAGGTGATTTTATGAAGTGATGAAAGATGTACTGTGTCGTGATTGATCGGCCCGTTGTACATATAGACATCTCAAACTAAGTGGAGAAACAGATTTTTTCGATCGGGGAATTGTTGATGAAGCTGCCTAGATTGTTATTGGCAAGGTCGGATGACAGGATCTGCTGGTTTCCTTCACAGATCGCACGATGGTTTTGTGGGTAACCGCTCGTAGTGATAATAGTTGATGTAGTTGACTGAGAGTCTTATTTAGCACGAATACGTAGCTTGCGCGTATTTTGTGTAATTATAACTGTAGTGTAATATGAAACAGAATTCACACTCGTTTCGATGATCAATTAGAGAGAAGCAGCAAGGCTTCATTTGTGCTTATCGACCCCTTGTCATTTTCATGTTTACACTCTATTTCATGGTCGAGTCTTGCCTTTGATTCAGACGTTACATCAGCTGAGATTGAAGGTTTGAACTTGTACATCCAACGAATACAATATCATGCACGTTGAACATGTACCGCTTCGGTGTTTTACATGATTCATTCTGAGGCCTGAATACGAGTACAGTTTTAGATCAATCGTTATCCTCATCTCGAACTACTCACTCAGCTCCGTTCATTTTATCGGTAACTATGTTTAAGATCAACAACTGATACAATTTCGTGATCAGTGTTACGCAACAAATATACGCAACCAAAATATATCTCAAACTCATAATATCAATGCATTAGATGGTAGGATCCTTCACCAGATTCACATACTCAAGACGTTAGTGCTGATATCTCAGTCCAACGTTGTTGTGGAAAACCAACCAACAAATGTTCCTATCCGAAAATAACATAAATCTAAACACAAACTGGATTAATTAGTACATTAGAACAGTTCAAGGTCACAACAACACATCTAAGAAAAGCATCTGTGGATACCAAGACCAAAGTATCATGTGCTGATTCACGCGGTTTTTCACCATCGAGATCTTCAAGTTAGAGGCGTATTTGTTTGCTGCTGCAATAGCCCCTATGCCTTCTTTTCCGACAATCGGAGGCCTTCCTCCCTTCCTCTTCAGACGAATCTCCTTGACCACAGCTGGTTTTGTCTGGCCTTCAAAGCTGTGCAAACGCTCTGCGCTAGCTTTGCTCTTTGAAGAAATATCTGTTGTATTCTCATTACCTTTCATGTCAACGCCCCTTGTTTTGTTACCCTTTTCCCTGGACAACTTCGCTTCTGTGAGCCCTCACATATGATCTAGGTGATGGCTATCGAGATCCTCTTGAGCGATGTTTGAATCTTTTGCACAACAAGTCCTCCCATAGCTTCTTACAAAGAAAGTCGAATCACCTTCATATCGGAACACCGAGAAGTCGCCCAGCTCCAGTGTTTGATCGTTCACAAACTCATTCCAACCACTTGTAAAGAAGTAGTCACCGTCTTGCATTTCCAGACGCACGATCCACGTCTTGTTGCCGGAGTTCCTAATTGTCACAAATGTCCGTGGCACAATGCCCCTCAAATGCCCGAGGGATTAGCTAACAAGATGAAGTAAGGAGAAAAAGAAATCAAACCAGGCTTCTAAAACTCAGTCATTTCAAGATGCAAATAATATTCATCGGTGGTAACCACTTACCAGTCGGTCGGAGTTGGTCCTGGGGATGAAGATCGTAAAGAACTCGGGATGAGTACCCAAAGCATTACGTTCAGAATGAAGACCACACTTGCTCTTCGTCATCTTCATCACTCAAATACTACGAGTCTATTGAGCTTATATTGAGTTTTTTGTTGGTGTTAAATTTCTCACCCTGTACATGAGAGAACAAGTTTTGAAAAGGGAGACAAATATAGGATGGTGAAGGCAAAACATGGAAGTAGTTGTTGTTGTACAAAATCTGATTGTACCCCTTGTGTACAGGACCATTGCCCAACAGGTTGGTCTTGATCTGGTTTTTGCTATAAAGGGGTCTGAGTGGATCAATGGCTTGACCCAGATATAAGCATCATCTTAAGTAAGATAATACTAGCACTGAAACAAATAAGGATTTTCCACTTACATGTAGCTGACCATTCTGTCATCTCTTGTACCAAAAGCACAACAGAACTTTCAGTATCAAGTGCAACAACTGAGCAGAGATCTCACTTGAACTTCAGTTAAGATAACCAAAAAGCACTTCAGCACCACTTACCCTAAGCTTCAGTCAGTTTTTGAACTGCTGCTGTACAAAATAACAGACCAAGCGTTGGTTGCGCCTCTTTCATACTTTTATCTTGGGGGCATAAACTTGAACAAGAGATATGGCATTGTTCCGTCAGTATCAAGCGATCTTAGTCGGAGTAACGAGGTTGATGTTACAAGTCCATCAAATAAACATCGCAACCAGGTTGTGGTATCGTAAAGACTAAGCATGTCTGTATGATCAAAATGTCGAACACTATTTCCGGTTCCCTCGAACCACAGTCTGCACAATCACCGTATTCACCATCACTGGTGTACATACTTCATACTCTCCAAATAACTGGATAACGCTCGATTCTCTGCAAATGGAACCTCCCTAGGAAAATAGTGCAAACCCAGTAGGTATTCGCAAGTCGAAAGAGAGAAGGGGAATCAATCTAATGCTTTTTTTTAATCAAAAGTTCTGTTTTTGAAACAGAATAGTCCTAATAGAAGAGGGGAGTCAAACCAGCATCAAATAACTTTGAGATGGAGCGTTTTGCTTCAAGAGACCATTCAAACACAACGAAATCAAAGATGTTAAGACCAAGGGAAGGAGGCAAAGAGATCCAAATTTGACACCCAATAGATTCAACCAAGAACATCAAAACCCTAACCCGAGCCATCAAACTAGAGAATTTTAAGATCAACAACAAAATCTCAAATACCCAGTAAGTGAAAATTGAAAAATGAACAAAACCCATCATCAAATTCAATCTCTAGAATCCAAATCATGGTTTGATTGGTTTCATGGGAGAGTTGATGATACTCCAATCATCATAGATCGAATCATAATTGATCCCGTTTTGAGAAAAAAAAGTCAAAATTTTGTTGGTTCAATCATTCCCCGATGTCGCATACTCAATTGGTGTTTTACAAGCATTAGGGTTTCACTTGGGCACTGAAGAGCAACGAGGGAAAAAAAATCAAATAATTTCACCAAAAAGAAAAATCATGTGACCGTTACATCACCAAGGAGTACCATGTGATTCAAAAAAACAACCGAGAGGTTTTAGGCTGAAACTATGAATCTGAATTCATTTTGTTGATTTCATGGTTTCCTATGTCGTAGTCATGATCATATCCGGCCTATTTAATCCGTCGAAGGTTGGATCTGGTCCATCAATTGTATTGTTCAGAACCGATCCGGACCTTATGTGACATCGCCACACGTTAGTTGAATACCGCTAATGTTATCAAACCGTAATCTGTAAATCTGGCTACTAAGTCTGCTAGGAGTCTGTAATGTTCTCATCATACAAGAAAGGTTGCAATTGACTAGCAACCAATCACCAAATATTTGATGTTTTTCTTTCGCCTCCCTTTTTGAGATACGTGTTTGTCATGTCTCAATTTCTTGTGAAACCCAACATCAGAGGTGAACCAACCTCAATGGCTTATACACTCTACACGAATATCTTAGTAAGTTGCCCAATGAAGTCCCATTACCCTGCTTGTTTTAATTTCAGTTTGGTTTTTCTGATGATACTTAAACGCAATGCCAAGATTAAATATTTCTTAGCGACTTAACCAATTAACAACTACTGACAGTAATCTGTTTCTCCCCCTTGTCACGCTTCACTTCGCTACTTAAGAGACCGATCCCAACCAGATGCGAGCACGGCTTATTTGGTCGCATGATCATGCTATAATCACATTTAGATCATCACAAAGTGAGCCTCGAGTTGTTTCCCTGCTTGCAGCTCTGCCGACGGTATCTAGCTCAAGAAGCCGGTGATGGCATATAATGATGGTAAAGGTAGTACTGTGATTGCTGTTATGGTTATGGTTATGGTTATGATAAGCTTGAGTTCTATGGTAAGAAAGGGGGAAGGCGCTGACGTGAATAAGTGGCTAGGAGCTTCGTTCATCTTCGGGGACTCATTGGTTGATGCCGGCAACAACAACTTCTTGCCTACATTATCTAGAGCTAATGTCACACCAAACGGTATCGATTTTAAGGCATCTGGAGGGACTCCAACTGGTAGGTACTCGAACGGCAGGACCATGAGCGACATTATAGGTACTGTAATCTCTAACTCCTTGTTTTTTATGAAATCTAGCCGATCATCAAGTTCTTATCATAAGCTCAATTCCAGTGGTACAAGCTCTTCTTTGAAAAGTCCAGTTGGATGTTTTGTGGCTATTTTTAGCTGAAACATGAGTTTCTGTGGGTTAGCTAATGTTTAATAAGGAGCACACCAAGCACATAGTATGATTCTCGCAACAATTTATTAGGGGAAGAATTGGGACAATCAAATTATGCGGTTCCCTTTTTGGCGCCCAACTCCACGGGCAAAGCTATACTTCATGGAGTAAATTACGCCTCGGGCGGCGGAGGAATTATCAACTCGACTGGAAGCATATTTGTAAGTTTGCTTCAACATCGCGAGCTCATATATATTATCCATACATTCATATGTTCACAGATTGCTAGTGTCGTGATTCGTGGGCAGATTAATAGGCTCGGAATGGACGTCCAGGTTGATTATTTCAACATTACCAGGAAGCAATTCGACAGGTTGCTTGGAGCATCCAACGCGAGAGATTACATAATGAACGAATCGATTTTCTCGATTACAATCGGGTCCAATGACTTCCTCAATAACTACTTGCTTCCGTTTTTCTCGGTTGGGTCGAGGGTAACACAGTCTCCTACCGCGTTTGTTGATGACATGATTTCTCACTTGAAGAATCAGTTAACGGTAAGTTATTAATTAATCTTCTTATGATCACAAACAGCTACTTGATAACTCTATATATCATGCATATGAGCTCGGCCGATCTATGAATATGATTATATGACTATTGACGAATAAACGTACATTACGAATAACAGAGATTGTATCAGTTGGACGCGAGAAAGTTCTCCATCGGGAGTGTTGGGCCAATAGGGTGCATTCCCTATCAGAAGATCATAAATCAACTCAATGCAGATCAATGTGCAGATCTGCCTAACAAGATGGCTCTTGCATACAATTCTAAGTTGAAGGATCTTCTCATACAGCTAAACAAAAATTTACCCGGAGCCACATTCGTCTACGCCAACGTCTATGATCTCGTCATGGAGCTAATATCCAATTACAAGGCATATGGTAAGCAAAACTATACACCGGCATGTTGTTCTCGTGTTGTTTTGAGGCGAAATCGATCATCAGTTACATTGAGTTCCTAATCGAATCCGAAACGTTGCAGGGTTTGTGACAGCAACCCAGGCTTGCTGCAATGGTGGAGGCTTATTTGCTGGGATAGTACCATGCGGGCCAACATCGAGCCTGTGCCAGGATCGCGATAAACATGTCTTCTGGGATCCATATCATCCGAGTGAAGCTGCTAATCTGATCCTAGCCAAACAACTTATTGATGGAGACACCAAATACGTCTCTCCCATTAATCTCCGCCAACTTCGAGACCAATGATTAAGATAACCTGCTAGTAAGGGATTGCTCAATGAGGTATAGATCTTCAGGGCACGGCATTGTCAATAACGAAGTTTAAATATAGGTGTGATGTTCGTTACCAAACTTAGTTAATGTATCTGTTGGGGAAAGTCGGTGTGTGGTGCAGCGGAAATTGCCCAGTACTTTTCCCTCGTTGCGCTATAAAATTGGGATAAATAAATAGCCCAAAAATAAATAGAGTCGACACCAAAATTTAATGTGGATAACCCCTTAAAAATAAAAAGATAAAAACCACGGGACCGTTGCGATATCAATCAAAATATCCACTAAAAAGGGATTACAAATATCGTCCCTAGACTGTGCTATGGGATTACAATCACCAGGATAACTCTCACTAATTTTTTTTCCTCTAACGGAATAAAATTATACCCGTAGAGGATACCCCTCAATACCCCAAACTGGATATTTTTTCTAACTCTTCTGG
>JAOVYX010022017.1:0-15080 GCA_035668315.1 Drosera spatulata | reverse complement strand
TTTAACAAGAGTGCACAAAAGAGATTGTATTTGGCATTCCACTATATAGCATCAGTTTACGAGGAGGACAAGCTAAATCAGACATGAGCTGAACTAAGTATCCATGCTAAGCTATAGTTGTTGGACCTTTGGAAATAGGCAGTGCATATATATCAAAGACAGATCCAAAATGAAGTGCAGGATCTTCTTCAAGGAGAAATATAGCTCTAGTGTCTGTGAATTACCTTCCATCATATAGACTGAAAACTGAATTGGCGTGAATGAAGTCGTAAGTTCTTGGATAAGTAGACATCGCCTCACACCTTCAAGTGATCAACAGAACAAGAAGAAAGAAAGGTTTCAGACTGAGAAAACATTCAAGAATGTTCTTAATCAGAGTCATGAACTGAAAAGCATACCAACTGTGATAAATCCCGATGAGCCCTCGCTCGAATATGACACCAAGGGTATTCACCTTGGCCTCAACGGGCATGACGTTCATTACCCATACAGGATCCTCAACTAGTGCAGCAGCAAAGCCTCCCAAGTAGGCATTCATGTCGAGGAAATTGCGGTACCTCCCTGGCTGAGCCAGCTCATTGTTCAAGGACTTATAGTATGATATTCTCTTCTTCCATGTCTCAATGTCCTGCTGAAAGATCTCCGCGGTTACACCTTCCACACTTCCGCTACTTATCCTAGGCGGGATGGCAGTCAGTCTCTCTGGCCATCTCGCAAGCTGCCCACCAGCAGTTTCGGATATGCTGGAGACCTCAGGGAGGGGAGTTAAACAAGTCTCCATCTCAGTATACCATGCATTGTCAGGATCCTGCGCGTTGCAGAAGTTCGGATTCTTGAACACCCTTCTGATTTTCTTGCAGTGAATATGGTTTGTGGGTTTCTGCCAAATAGCAATATCACCCTTCTGTTTTATCTTCTTCCAGCAAAGGCTCTTCGCGACTGATTCGATTGTGTTCTGCTCTGATTCCAGATCCTCTTTAGTTCTCGCCCAACCCTGCCAGTGGCTCTGCCAGTTTATAGGCGGACCTGAGAGGACCCAGTACCCGCCAGGACGTAAAAGTCGGTCAACCTCGATCAAGTAAAGGCCATCTGGTCAATCAAGAATCGAGACTCGGGATAAGTATATGCAAGAATGAACAAGATTATAATGATAGTTCGATTGTTTCAACATTCAGACATCATTTTTACGGTCAAGGTTCATATATGCACTTCAGTATCAGGAGATATAAGTAATTCACATTCACACATTACAGAAATGAGTGATAAGTTGACTATACATAACAAATGGACTGAGGATATTTACCATACTGGCCCCAAGGAATAAGGCAGCGGGAGCAATGAGCCATGTCAAACGCTCTCGAAGGGTAAGGAAGACGCTTGGAAGCAAGGACGCCGATCATGGCAGGAACCCCACGCTCGAGGGCAAACTGCACCTGAGCTTCATGCGTGTCCTTGGGCGCAAATGACATTGTCAGGATGTCCCGTGACAGAAGGTAAGCCCCTAAACTGGCAACCTGAAAAAACGAATTAACTAAGATTATTAATTCAGTATCTTGTTAATATGTACAGATCACCTAGATGATGCAACAAACCAACAATAGAAGGTACACCTATATTATTCATGCCCCTTGAGCTGACAACAGTCAGAATAATGCAAGTAGATTATCAACATTACGCACCGAAATGCATGGCAAATTTTCAGAGAGAAGAAGATCAACAATCAAACTAGAACGGGAATATTAAGAGAACTTTATCCATATTAGAGTTTGAAAAATCAACAAAATCACATATATAGACCCTAAGAAAAGGACTAAATCCAGAACAAAAATGTCTAAGTTCAGAATAATTTTTCTTTTTTGATAAGTTTATTTTTCATTCTAAAACATAGATCTTCTGCAATTACTCTTTTTTGTTCTGGATTTAGTCATTTTCAAATTCCAATCCACTTAATTCATTATCAATTGATTTTAAATTGTAATCCGAAGATTTAATAAGAAGATACACAATAATTATTGGTGATCTCCTTCACATAATGCATAAAAACAAGCTCGAAGTGCACCGTCCTGATGCACTACAGTTTGACTATTGTGCAATGCACCTTTTTTTACCATCGAACTGCAATGCACCAGGAGTACAGTGTAGTGCACCAGACTTCTATATATATTACGGTATTGTATTACTTATATATCTTTGAACGAGGAGCGGAAGAAGTCAACTTTAAGAGTGAGCGAGCTTAACATGTCAAGCCACGACTAAAAGGCCGGTGTAGTGCTGTCGAGCCCAACTAGACTAGTCTTCGACATCAAGTGACCAATACCAGCTCGAATCTTAGCATTATCCTCGAGTGGTATATTAGAAGTGCTAGAATTTGTTTAGAACCTCCAAGAATTCTAAATCGAAGGAACATATATAACTCGATGATTGCTATGAAATATTGACTCAATAATAAATAATTTAATATCCAAATATCGAATCGGATATTGACTAGGAATTTTCGAGGAAGTGGTATTTGGTGTAGTCTATATGTGACTCAAGGAATCTGGTACGCTGCCACTCTCTCGTGGGGAATCTCGCTCTCATGAATCATGACTTGTTTGTTGCATCTTAGATTGACTCCTAGTGCTCTTGTTTTATTCCAAATTTTCTCTTTTGACAAGGATTGACAAAATGACATCAAACATATCCAAACCAAATTTAAAACATAAAATAAAATTAAATAATTTGATTATTTTATATAATGTGACGATCATAAAAATAATGGTCATAATTATCTTGTTATTATTCTTGTAAAGGTATGATCTATATAATGAATAGGGGATTTTAAGAGATAATCATTAGAATAAAGATTTTAACATAAGATAATATTATTCCCATGTATAAGATATACATCCAATAATCTTTTTAGTTAAAATTCCCTAAGATATAACTATCTTATATTTTATAAAAATTATAAATATAGGGGGTTCAAGGCATAGATCGCTTAACTTCACTAAGAACCGCTCCCAGGAGGTCATTCATCCCAGCATTATTCTACGTTAAGCACGCTTAACTGCGGAGTTCTAAAGTGATGGGGTACCGAAAAGAAAGGTGCACCTTGTTGCTATAGGTAGTACTATCAAACCATTTAAGTATTTTCTTGGGGTATGTACACAGCCCCAGAACCTTCCCCTGCTAGACGACTGACCTGGACCTCTTGTCCACAGGTGCAGTACGCGGTCGCAGGGTTGCTCTGATACCATACTGTAATGCCCCGACCAAATCTTTGCTACTGGGTCGTCACCAAGAACCGCTCGTCAGGCTGACTACTGGCCCCAAAGATCAACACTAATCTTTTCAGTGTGCTTTGGCCTCACTCGCGCACTCCCTGAGAAACTTCCCAGGAGGTCACCCATCCCAGCATTACTTCTTAAGTACGGAGTTCTAAAGTGATGGACTACCGAAAAGGAAGGTGCACCTTCTTAGTATAGGTAATACTATCAAACCATTTAAACATTTCCTTGGAGTATTACATTGTCAATCCATGACCGTACGATCTTGTGACTGTTTTTGTTACAAACATAATGAAAATTGCTAAAATCATACTCCTACCGTCCAATAATAATTACAACGTTGCGTAGTAACTGTACTACTCATTACGTATTTTGATCTATTATTTTTTACTAGTAAACGATATGGTATGAATTTTATTTTGGCTCAAAATTATAGTTTGTAACTTACACTATGTTTGATATTTCACGATATATTTAAAAAAAAAAACATCGTTTAGTCATCCGACAAATTATTCGTAACGTCGTCAATGTTATCGCTAGCGTGACCAAACGTTACGATTATTTTGAAAGGAAGGGAGTGATGGGTACCAAAATTTTGATATGAATGATAACAAAGAAGCACAACAGAAATCGTATAGTCGAATCGACCGAACTAAAATAATCAAAGGCTTCACATCTGTCTTCCTCAATGAGTCCAATTCAAAAATAAAAAATAAAAAAAATCGATGACTAACAGAATAAGAAGCTTAAATAATAATTCGAAAACCCTAAAAAGATAAAAATAATAAAAAAACCTGAAAATAGTCAAAATTATTTGCATCATTCTCCCTTGTTAGGAAAAGTTCTTCCACGGAATCTGATTTGACTGTATCCCACGGACGAGTTTGTTGCATGCTTGGAGCATTGTTGCAGCACATTGCCACGAATCCTCGTGTGTTTTAAGATAAAATATCGCATAACTAGTCTTTGCATTACCATCTTCAAATCATTGAATTACGCTATCAGGAATAAGTTCTTGTTCGTAATCTTGTTGGCGGTCCTATTAACTTCGCACATCCTCCACGTACCATCATTTTTCCGCATCGTCTGTTAAAGTTCGTCGTATTCCTTTGGATTTCGTATGTAAGCTAGTTTATTGGGAATGGTTGCAATAGGGACGAAGTCAATAAAATGCTGGATGCCCCTCATTGACGATAATTACGGAAGCAACTCATATGAAACAACATGAGAGAAGTTTGCAGATAGTAAATTGTTCTTCATCTCTTCCCGCAAATCAGAAGAAGGAATGCCGCCATCATTCTTATCGAATAATGTTTCTCCAAACTCCTTTTCGTCCTCTTCTATATACGAATCGAAGATTGGTTCATCGAAATCTTTGAAATCGTGATCCTTTGAAGAGTCATTGAGATTAAAGGCTCTCTCGGTCGTATATAACCAATAAATTGATTAGGGTTTATGCTACCTTCGAGATTCCATCCTGATGTTTTGAAGAGGGACTTGATCCCTAGGTTGTGCTCCTCATTGTCGACCCCAGTTTGGAAGCTCAAACAAATTCATATCCTCCTCGTCATCTTCATCTCAGGATTCAGTCTCTGATTCCTCCAGTTCATCTTCGAATCGAGTATTCAACCTCGCCTCCGCAAGGTTCATCTTCAGATCGAGTATTCAACCTCGCCTCCATAAGTTGTCACTCCAGATCCTATATTCGCCTTTGGTTCTTTACGAACTCGATGTCCTGAAGGTCGCGTTTTCGTTGACGCAACTTCTCGTCTTCTTCAGGGTCGTTCCCACGACTACCATGATGCCTTCATCCATGTTCGCGTCCCCAACAATCGGCTAGTATCATACTAAATGATGACGGAGAAGCACAGCATACTAAATGATGACGGAGAAGCACAACGAAAATCGGATAATTCCAATGAGGGTTTTGGAACTCTCCAATTAAAAAAAAAAATAAAAAAATCCCAACCCTTAAGAGAATAAGAATTTTAAACAATAATTCTAAAACCCTAAAAAAAAAATTCTCCCTTCATTCCATAAAAAACGCAACAGTTTGACCGGACACAACTGTCAATGTAAAGTTTGACATGCGTGTAATGACGATCAAACGTAGTATTTTATAAATTTATCGTGAAACATCAATGGTTGTATAAAACGAGACTTATATTCATACATATAAAATAATATAAAATACGTATGTGTTATATTTTGAGTGGGACGGAGGGAATAAAAAAACCTAAAAATAGTCAATTTTTTTTGCATGAATCTATCATCGAAATAGGCATATGCATAATGCATTGGATAACGTTATTATCTTCTACATAAATTGTCCATGAATATATAGAGGAGGGCCACTGAATCCATAATGTATCAACAAGACAAAATATGTCATGATTAAAAAGATCTTACAGAAAATAAAATAAGATCCAGAAAAAGGTGAGGTAACCTTTCCATTATAAGCAACCAAACCGATTAACAGGTGCACGTAACGTATCTCACCCTCCTGCTGGTGTCTCCGAAAAGTCAAAAAAATTTGGATAAACTTTACGTTACAAAATTATTAAACACTATTGAAGAAACAATGTCGTGAAGGAAGGTTAATTCAATTAAATTAATACTCCTTCCATCTTAATTTATATGTAATTTTTTACTAGATTATGTTAATCTACTCGTAATAATTTTAACTTTGACAAACAATTAATCTAAAAAATATCAAATTAATTCTGTTATAATATATCCCATTATCTTCATCCAAAATTAATATAATAAAACCACCATCACAAGAAAAATATTTATCTTTATTACTTCAAAAAAAATAAAATACATTCTTTATTAAATCATTGTTCTTAAATTGGGATGAAAGGAGTCATTGATTTAATCATGTGATCATTGATTTAACATGTGATTATCTGCAACTAATCTCGTCACGTTAACTGGATATCAACCAGTAAGTCGCTTTAGAAAACTTTTGACACTATAGGCATCAAGACCAAATAGATCCAGCTAGATTACTCAAAATCATAAGGGCTACAAATCGGATGGCCTCAAAATATTCATTACTCCAATATATCCAAGATAAGGAAAACTTCAGGAAACTCCAGCTATAGATTATTCAAAATCATAATCACTTCCAAATTTTTTTGGCTTAGAATATTTATTATTAGTGCAAGTTGGAAATAGAAATTAGAAAGCTATATATCCAGCTAGATTATTCAAGGTGCTGATCCCCATATGTCCACTAAAAAGCATCAAGTATTTCCACACGCAATTTATATCTTGATCACTCGTTTCGTACTCAAAAATGCATCAGTTGATCATTATCAGGAATCCAGTACTGTTCTCACATATTCGATATTGCTCTGTTTCATTAGATAAAATTAAGAAGGTTATTTGATTCGATTTCGATAAACCGATTCGATTTTAAAACTACAAAATCAAAACTGACTCAATTATTAACACTGATTGATTGCGTTCTTAACACACCCTAGAAACATATAATCTAGGATTTTTTAACCATGTGACCCAATGCATATAAATTGTACGTAAATTAAAATTTTAACGATTGAGATTAAAAACAATAAACTTTTAAACAGGGTCGTCGAATCACATCAGTTATAAATCACATATCCATTTTACTTTATATTTTATTTATATTTCCTTACACTAATCAAAATTTATTTTGATAAACCCATATCTAATCAGACCACCCGAAACACACAACAAACCTTGCAAACAAGAACAAGAAGAAGAACTCGAACAGCCATGAACAAACATGTACATACCCCGCAACCAGTATCAACCACAGTCCTCACCCTCCCTCCTCCGATCTCCACCGCCTCGCCGATCCCATCGATATACCTCTCGGCTCCATCAGGAAACATCGTCCCGCCACCAGGGAACCGAAACCGGTCCCCCTCGAACCGCACCCAGTTCTGCCCCGCCTTTTCCACCGTCAACCACCTGTGCGGCACGTTCGAATACCACACCTCGTCTCGACTCCCCGGCCACCTCACCGGGTTCCTATACCCGTGTGGCGCCGGGATGAGGCACTTTAGGAGTTCCAGTGGGCCCGGACAGTGGCGTTCCCGGTAGATTAGACGGTCGCGTGGAAAGGGGAGGGACCGGGGGACATGCTCGCATGGGGTGTATTCGGAGAGATTGACGTGACAGGGTGGGATTTGGGTCACGCGCGCGGGTTCACGCACCCCACACGCCGCCGTGGGGGTGATGAGGTTGTCGGTGGCATGGTGAGTGCGGAAGTCAAGCGCGTGTGTGGTGGTGGTGGTGATGCATGAGGTTTTGGTGAGGGTGGGGTTGGAAGCGGGTGGGGAGGAGGTGCCGAGGAGGTACGAGAGGGTGCATAGAGTTAGAATTGTGAGCGCGTAGCAGATATTGATCGTCTTGAATAATTTCAGGGATAGAAAGTTGGAAAGTGGTGGCAGTGATGATAGCATGATCGGATTAACTGATCGGAATTTTGGTGACCGGAGGTGAATTCCGGTGGTGTGTTTGGAATTTTGGGTGAAGTGTGGGAAGGGAAAACAGAGGGGGGAAAGGGAAGAACGGAATAGTGTGGGAGGCGCGTGGAGGAGTGAAGTGCACGCGCCACGTTGTAAGAGAGAACGTGAAGACAAAGAGAGCGGTGGGATTTGAGTGAAGACAACGCATTTATAGGTGCGGTGTAATGAGAAAATTGAACTTTGAATTGGACCGTTTTTTTCAAAAATGTGTTGGTTGAATTTTTTTTCCTTATTCGTGAAAGTTAATATTGGGATTAGTTTTGAAAAACTTGATTAGGAAATTTTTGACAAATATTGCAACCATAATTTAACTTCATTTCTTGAACAGTTAAATATTTTGTTTTTTTAGTTAATGTCTCGATCTGATATGAGTTATAATCGAGTTTTTATTATTCTTATAAAAAAATAAAACCTGAATGGATATTAATCAATAAAGTTTGAGAATGGTAGATTTTGCATATTCATAGCATCAAGGCAAAGTCTATACCATTTGAAGTTTAAATCAATAAAATTATGTAATGGCCATCTCGAACTTTAGAAGAATATAAATTCTTGTCACTTTGATCGACAATAATTTAATTGATGGCATCACCGATAGAATTAGTTCTGTATACAATTAGATTTATCCAAGACCATTGTTTTAACTCCTAAGTTTGTTACTCTTTGAATTTTTTAAATGCATATGCTTATCCGTATGTTTTTTTTTTCTTTGACGTGCTTATCCGTATATTTTTTTTGGTGACGAGGGTGTCCGGGTCAGCTCGCGCGCACCTCACCTCGATTAATCCCCAGGAACACTGACAAGACATCCCCCACCAGCATCGGATAAGCGAACTCAAGACCTTAAAAAAAAAGATTGAGTCGAACATCACTAAATCAACCCAAATTGATTTGCGTATCTGTATGTTTGACTGCTCTAAAACTATGGAATTCTTTGTAGCTATTACCGGTAAAATCACCTGCTATGGGATTCCACCATAGGAAAGTTCAGACATGTATGGTGGCCAAATACCTGTACCACTTATTCTTTACTTTTTTTTTTCTAAATTATTCTCTTCGTTCTATAATTAATATAATAAATTGATCGATATAAGATTTTATATATGTATTTAATTTTTATGTAATTTGTTGAAGAAAAAATATTTTTTGATGATTATGGAATTTATCATAACAACTACGAGATGAGATAGTAGATATATTATAGTAATTGAATTTGATTGATTTTGTAATTTTTCAGATAAAAATTTTTAAATAAGATAATATTATAATTATTATGAGACATAAACAATATTATATTTATTATAAACAAAGAGATTATTGTTTTGGCTTTTATGTGATGTGAGAGACCAATTGATCGTTCTACATAATTAGTTGATTTCTGAGCATATGGGGGAAAATGGACCCAACTTTTAGCACATATCCAACATTCAAGTTGACTATATATCCTCCAAATATGAATTTATGATTTACTCATGGTAGTATCATTGTATTTCAATAATCACAAATGATGTTCGATCTACAACTCTCAAATCAACTCAACCACACGGCTTAGAAAAATTGATGCACCCATGAATACATCAAGAAATTTTAGAATTGCAAATGAATTCATCCATAGGACTTGATAATTCAAAACGCGTTATACTCAATCTTTTTCATTAGACTATACGTCTAAGTGCGTCTTCTACAATCAATTTAAACGCTTGAGTGAGCAAAGGTCAAATACTCAACTAATCAAAACCTTTAATCTTCCACTAGGACGAAAGTTTGATGTGAATGTCTCTATAGTTGATAATATATGATTAAACCCACTCCTATGGTCCAAACTATGTATAACCTCCCTATATATCCTAACTTGTACTTTGATTATAATGTTTTTTACATTTGACTTGTGACATGGAATCATAGATGCACGATTTCTAATCCTAGTCCTTGTGTTTGAGGGCAGTTTGGCTTAAGCTAGTTAGATACCTTAAGTCCTTGATAAATCAAGATTTCTACTAGGCATCCCCACTAGTTTTTATAAATATAGTGATCCGAGGTTGAAGCCACCATTACCAACTAATTGTCACCAAAAGCCACCATATATCCTCTACATTTTTTTTTATTAATTTTTAATCTAGTTGTATAAACCATGTTTGTTAAGATCAAATGATTGATTCAGTGATAAACTAATTTTTCCTCAGTCATATACTCCTAAATGAATGGTTAAGAATTCAATACTTTTTTTCGTCGATTCTCCCTAAAACAATATGACTAAGATTATGTGCATATCATCGATCTCTCAATCTCTCAAGCCTAGCTAATAATCGTCATGATATTACAGCAAGAAGAAAAATGTCGGGTTCCACAATATCAAATAACATGTGCGCTATTGCTACCAAGTAATATCATGGATTCTTATGTTTTATTTCTGATCACATAATGTTCTTGTTGGGCGGAAGTATTTAGGGTAGGCTTTTCTTATGGGATCAAATTAATTTCAATCATGTAGATGATCAGATCCCCCATTCATATATAAGGTGGCCCAATTTGGGCCATACTCATCCATGTAAGGAAACATAAGTTTTGATGACATTTTGTCCCCTTCTTTTTCTCCCGGTCTTATGCGGATTCATGTCATGCGATCATGCGAAATAGTACACTAGTTTGGAGTATCTAATTTGAGTGAGCCAGAATGGACTGTAGTTTGATGCTCTATTATTTGCTGAACTTGCTGATATGTGCAATTGAGCAATGAAGCATGCTAATCATATAACACAACGCATTAAAAAAAATCTCTTTATTGGATAACACTATTTTTATCTTATCCTCATTAGTCCAGGCCATGACTGAATTGACAAGATTGCTATTGTTAATTTTTCTGTGGACGCCATAACATTTGTCTTTAAAGTATTTGCATATCCGGACCATCCGTACATAGATTTGATGTGTTATATGTTGATCAAAGTTGTTATCAATTAGCTGTTACAACTTACGCGTGACCATTCATGCTCCAAAGTTCATGCCGTCTCATTTTCGTTAAGTACAAAATGGAAGTCGTTGTTCTTAGCTGTTACATATTGGATGCATGTCCTTAATTTTCATGCCTCCAAATTCATTCTGACTATACTCCATATTGTCATTAAGTTTTTTTTGGTATCAAAAATAATTACTGATCTGTTTTGTCGGTTTCTCCGCAACCGGGATGCATGCAAGTACTAATTATACCTCTGGTTGGCGAGTATACGATACAAAGCAAAGCTTGATGATGTTATGGGTGAGAATAGACGAAAATTCTATTACATATTTAATTATAATTGAAAAATTATTTCTTCATGGGTACGGTATGATTGAGGAGGAGCGATTAATCACCGAACCAATCCTTTTTATTAATATGAGACAAATGCAAGAAAATAATACTATTCCAAACCATTTAAGAAGATCAAAATTAATCCTTTAATTTTTTCAATAATTCAACCAATCCTAGTAACCAAGCACTTCAAATATGAAATGTTATTTCCAAGATTAAAATTGATACTTCCTTTGTTTTATTTAGACTATTTTTATATTCGGATCGTCGCATAGTATAATATATATTAGAGAAAATATTGGTTTCATCAACTGCAGTCAAGTAGACTACAACGCTATTCACAATTTTATTTTAAATCAATAATTTTTAAGTCTTCAAATTTTAAATTTCAAAAAAAGACAATTATATTTTAATTTGTAAGGGATGCACCGTATTTGGCTGCAGTTGATGCATCCCTTACATCCCCTAAAACTCTACTTTTTTTTTACAAAATTTTGGTCAAGAAAATATCAAAATAATCATCATAATTCATATGTTACATTACATTTCTCTATCTTCTATAATTACTATAATAAATTTCATTATCATTTAAAAATATTGATTTTTAAATAAAATTCACAAAAAAATTCATATATAAATCCGCATACCTGATTAGACTATTTTTTATAATTGGAATGGAGGGAATATTATAATTCAAGGTAATCTTCTCATATCTTATTTTAGGAAAAAATATACTTATACTAACCCACCAAATGCCTTCAACGTACTACAAGTATACCCTTGTCATTATTCTTCTTCTTCAAATCATAGTTATTAAACTCGAATCGATCAGGTTGGTTCAACAATTGTACCGTGATCCGATAACTCCGTCGGGTCGATTTGATGAAAAAATCAAACACGCAATCAATCCGTGTTGATTTGGTTTGACCCGATCAAAAATCGATCAAACTCGGACAACCCGACGGTTGAACCGGTTCAACCAAAGAAAAAGAAAACAATACTAAAACAAAATATTAAAAAAAATCTAAAAAAAATATACATAGAAGTTATGTAAGTTACATTTTTACTTGTGAGTAATAGGAAGAAAAGGTGACCACCTTTCCTACTAAGAAAATGTGATCTAAAAAACTTATACTATCGATCATTAAACGATATTTTAATAGTTGAATAAGTTTCATTGCCGATATTTATCAACTATGTAAAATTTGGATCAGGTCGATCAAACACGCATTGATAATCGGTGTGAAGTTTTGAATATCAATTCTAGAATTCATTTTTAAGTTTGTTTATTTTTTGTGAAATAATCTAAATAAATACATACAAATTAACTAATAGTATCTTTAAATATATTGAGATGACGTTAACAATAAAAATTTGAATATTTAAAGTATAAAAAATAAAAATTTTGGTGGCCACCATTTGAGAATTTTTCTCTTTATTTATATAAGATTTATAAATATATATTATGATCAAAAGTAATGTATTGATATTATAATAAATAAAATAATATTAATATGATCGAATTGACGATTTAATCGATGGTTCAGCCGATTGAATTAAAGACCCGTTGACCCGGTCCTCAGCGGGGTCGATGACCGGTCCAGATAACCATGCTTCAAATGCTTGTGCTAAACAAGCTTGTCTCTATAAACCAGTTGGATTGTAAATTTTAACCCAAAAGAGATCAAACATGGCCCAAACCAATTTCGAGCCCAATTCATTCAAAATCGGGGTCCGACCCAATGAAAGGCCTAGCCCAACACCGTACCCTACTCATTTTCCTTCCCTTTTTCTCGTTGCCAGAGGGCCTATCACGTTATTTCTCAGAAATTCAGCGGATTGATATTTCTGAGATAAAAATTATGTATAAACGTGTGAATGATCTTGATAAAATCAAATCATATATTAATTATCTTTAAAATTTATTATAAAATAATAATTATGTCATGTTATATATTACAATCAATGAAAACTTTAATGATAATATAAATATATAAAAAAATTATAAAACGGATCAAATATATAAAAAATGTGGGGTTGTACTAATTGTCGGGAATATAAGTTCCAACCTCCTAAAATCAAAATATAACTAATATATATTTTAAGTTAAAAAAAATATTTTGATTTTAAAAATTATTTTGATTTTAAAAAAAATTAAGAGATTAACTGCAATCCTTTTTCTTTATATTTGAAATATTCTAAAAAATGAACAGATAAATAACATGAATGACACAATTTCTATTTGTAATTATCTCAAGATCTGACGAAAGGAAATCAAAATCTATGTCATTTGTATAAACATGCGTTGATTATGGATAATGATTTTATTGCTTTTACTAACGTTTTTCATTTATCCGTACACACGTAGCTGCTGTTCTCCATCTTCCCCTTTCTCTCTCCTAGGGTTTCGTCACCCCCAAATCTCAACCCCTCAATTCATCGATCAAATCAGGTAAAATCTCTAAATCTCTGCTTCCAATCTCATTTCTCGAATCCCGCCCTGCTCAATTCGGCTCCCAATTTCCTCCTCTTTACCCAATTCGATTCCGATCTCAACTAGATATTTCACTGGTGCTTTATTGGACTGATTTTGAACTGCTCATTGGGTTTGGGTTTGAGTGTTTGTTGGTACCTGCAAAAAATGTGAAATTTGATCGATATAGTATCTTGATTCGAGCAGTCGGTGCTCGTTTTATCGAGTGATTCTGATTCTGTTTAGCTGTAGCTTCTCATTTGTGTGTACTGTTAATTATACTGTGGTTTTGGTGATCGGCATTTCTTATCATGTCGTAAATGTTTCATGAGGTATCGGTGGTGATAAAGTTGCCATTTTTCGGCGGTAGGAAATGGGAATTTTTTGAGAAAATGCATAGATTCTTCAGGGCAGCATAGTTTTGGTGTCAAATGGGTGCGTTTCTGTTAGGGTGTGCCGTGGGCACTTCCAAAGTAGCGAGCAATCAAGCATGCTATTCCTAAGCTTGATAATTTTGTTATTCAGTTTGATAATTTTGTACCTCAGTTTTGGAATTTATGTATTGCAGCTCGATAGTTAGAGGTACTCGAGTACTAAACTTTCAATCTGAATTACAAATTTATCAAACTGGAATACAAATTCATCATCTTGTAATACTTGCAGCAGCGTGTTTGCTTCTTTTGAAGCTTCAATATTTTTGTTTCCGTTATTTGATATTATGGTCTAATATTTTGATTTGTGATGGATTATGGTTGTGAAGGTTGGAAGCAGCTAATAGTTGAGCTTGTTGGGTCGGCTTGTACATAGGATGGAGATCGGGAGGGATCTCCTGGATTCGCTTGATCATGACATGTCCCTTATGGTTCTCAAGTATCTGGATGATCCCTCAGATATAGTCCGTGTTGGTTCTGTTTCTCGTGGCTGGCGTGATTTTGGTAAGCTGTTATTAGTTTATGCTTGTTGAGTCGTGGATTTGGTTTGTTGATTTCCCAGTGTCGATAGGTGTGGGACTTCATCACTGAGCTGCTCCTGTCCTTTGTCGTTATTATTCATCAGTGAACTCTAGTTGCTGGAGATTTTATAGACCAGGACTCTTGTTTGGAGACTATGTACAGAGTTCACGACTGAGTTATATTGTCTGAAATTCCCTTGGGACTGTTGCCTCTTTTGATGTGGAAAGGCTGGTTACCTCCTATGAATTCTTATCGATATCTACCATTCATTTTCGTGGTGGTGAACCTGATACTACAGTCATTAAGTAGTCTTTCTGGTTTTTCTTTTCTAATTTTCAGAAACAATGCCTGATTCGATGTTTGATTTTTTTGTTTCCAAGAACAATTGTTGACAATAAGCTGTTGTACTTTCTGCAGTGATCTCAAACAGTTTATGCAGGCAACTATGTATAAGATTGTTTCCACAATTATCTAGTGTTGTTTCTGTTGTCGACGCAAGTGAGAGAGCAGGAATGCCTGCTGAAGTTGGAACAAGTAGATCTATTGAAAGCGAGAATGAAGAGAGGGAACATAGAG
>JAOVYX010022016.1:0-15082 GCA_035668315.1 Drosera spatulata | reverse complement strand
CGGATTCCGTCGCAGAATTTTAATTCACTGTTATTTTATATCATAATTTTTTCCTATGCATTTTGCGACGGATTCCGTCGTAGTGTTATTTTAATTTTGTGACGGATGTTGACTTTTCCGTCGTAGTTTTGTTTCTTTTAATTTTCTTTTTCCAAGATTTATTTTACGACGGATCCGTCGCAGAAAGCATAATTTTGCGACGGATATAATCCGTCGCTGTTTTTGCCCGTCGTAAATTTGCCATTTTTTTGTAGTGATCGTCAGCATCACCATGGTGATGATCAGCTTCGAGATGATAGGGCTAGTTGAAGGCTCCTCCATGATAATATTCGGCATGAACAGAAGGATCGGCATGGCCCTGCTCGTCGTCCATTCGTTGGGCTGGCTCATCGTCCAACGATCCAATCTCCGAATCAAAATCCTACTCAAGCCCATCCTCTGACGCGCTATCTCTCATATCCTTAAATATCTCTCGAAGCTCACGAGTCGCTTTCATGTGCGATGATCCTCCCCGGATAATAGCGCGAATACCACTAGCAGTGTGGATCAGGCCTCGGATGACACCTGTGCGATGAATCATGGGAGGACCTATGCATTGTCATGTGATCTGATGATACCATAGCAGATAGCCTAGGTTAGTGGAAGGTCCGACCTCGATCTGGTGACTACATAGCACAAAATGACGCTCTGTGTCATTCCAACGATCGACATGTGCTTGATGATAACGGAGCCAATCAAAATCCCCACCTCGTCCACATCTGGTGAGGTCATGTAATTCATCACGCATGCTGTGCCCCGGTGGGATCGCCTAGTTCCGATGAAACTGTCGTGCCGTACAAAAACGCACGTAATACTTCACTATAGCAAAGTGGATAAGAGGAACATGAGAGAACCAAATAACTTTGTCTCTCTCATCCACAAAATCCTCAGGCATGTCCTCTAATCTATCCTGAGTATATGGCTCCCAAATGAACTTGATTGTCGGATGCTGATCTAACAACGAGCGAAAATGTTTAACAGTATAGCTCCTATCTGTAATAAGGTGCTTGCCCTTAATGGCGTACTACCTTCACATGAAAAATAAAAAAATATTTCGATTAAAAATGCCATAACGGTATTGAAAATTAAATTTTTTATTTATCAAAATGACATTAAGTAGTTATCTGTAAGCTACAGAAAAAGTCACAGCAAGAGATGGTGGATCCGCAATCTCGCTCGGTCTCACCATTAGGTTCCTCAGATCTGGTCGTATATAAGGACATAATGGCGAAGCCCCAAGTGTAGCTGGAGCTGTCACTCCAACGATCAAGCACATGAAGCCACATGAGTGGCACCCCCCCACCCCCCGGTGCCATCTGGGAAGAGCTGGGATCCGATAAAATATAAAATGTATGCTCTTGCGTATCTAGTAATTGTCAGCCCTTTTGCATCGACCGGTAGCTCTCTGAAGTGGGTGCGAAGCCAGGCAATAGTACAGTATGACCTCCGATGACCACCAGGAGTCTGTCCTAGATGCTGACCACACAAGGTGTAATAGTCGCCTCCAGTAGGAATGATGATCGACATCCCATAGCTACGAAGACCTAGAAGTAACGCTACATCCTCTAGCATAAGTGTGGCCTCCCTAGATCGAAGATGGAACGTGTACGTCACACGTCTCCACCTCTCCACTAGTGCTATAATCAAGCAATGATCGATGGATATGTCCACTATCATGTGGAACCATTGAAACCCTACTCTAGATGACACAAACCGATTCAACACCCTTAGATGTGGGTCCTATGAATGATGTCGTGTGATCAAAAAACGATCCGGCTCCTAAAATATAAATTATAAAAGGAAAGTATATTATTTATAAGTTATACAGAACATCTATATCCATCAAAGTAAAAGAAGTAAGATTTCAACCTCGCCTCTCCATATGACCTCTGATCTGTGCTACGTCTGATGAGTCAGAACCGTACCGACATGGACTCGGCACGCGGACATTGTCAATAATCTCGCCCACCATTCCGGGGGTGTTGGAGCACTATTGCTGGTGCCTCGTATAGAATGGGTCCTGGGTAACCTCATTCGGGGTGGCATCTAATTAAATAATCACATGATAAGGATAAATATAATGAGATGAATAACTTATATGCTTTTATTACGGGTTATGAAGTTGTCTCGACATTCGAAAAAGAAATGATACTGATGAATCTAAAACAAACGATGGAACAATCTCCCCATTGGTCCGCTACGAGTATTGCTCAGCCTCGAAGTTCCTTCTCCAGAGTTGTTAGGCGGCCTAATTCGAAAGGGACCAGGCACATCTTTAATGGGTGGAGCAATAGGTGGCGATTGAACAGGAGCTTCGTTTGGATAGTTCTGACGGTTATGACCGGGTTATCGACATATTCTGCACCTAGGTCGTAAGAACTAAAACTATCGGCTCTGTTGGGACAATTCCTTGAGTTATGCCCAACTTGTTTACACTGACAACAATGGATGTCCCCCAGGGCACGTCGAACATCCATGTCATTATGGATACAATGTATCCTCGGCCTGCCCCTATTCCTCTTTGTTTCCGACCGAGGCATGATGATGGGACCTTCATCATAGGGTGGCCAGGCACTCGGATCATGAACAACTCTGAACTGCGGTGTCCAAGTGCTGAGATGAGTGGTCATCCTGTAGCAATCATCGACGTATGGAATTGGATCTACATGAAACTGCATACAACACTTCATGACGAGGATACAAGGATAGTGATACAGCTGCCATTTCCCACAAGTGCATATGCGTTCCAAGAAGTTGACCTCGTGAATGTGGTTACCTTTGGTGATTGGCTCATTCAACAAACGATCGGTCTTCACCTCGAAACACACAGGATCGTGGTGGAACATAGTGGCGACATGACTGTGCGTCTTGTTCTTCTTACTCTGGAAATTATACATAACTAAAGGGCTCATCACTAACCCCTTAGCGGTCTCTGCCCCAGACTTTATCCTTCGATCTGTGAAATAGAAATTACAGTGATAAAATGTGAACTGCATCAGTGCAGTAATAGGAGAAGATCGACAATCCTTGAGGATAGAATTGAAGATCTCTAATTGGTTGGTCGTCATGGTACCGTATCTCCTCCCCTACCGTTATGAGCCAACGACCATTTCTCAATATCACATGCATTAATTATCTAGTCGTATGCCCTTTGACTCTCCTGTTGTATCTTGTTCATCTTTTCTTCCCATTTCGTCATCGATCATTCGTAATAGAACGTCTTCAACCGGTTTCTCCAGGCTTTGGAACTGATATGCTTGCCAAAATTGCTAGCGAAGTGAGGAGCGGAGCACATACATGATGACCTACATTAGGTTCTGACCAACGTTCAGACTCGTGCATCACCCTCAAAATACCAGCATTGCGATCAAAAATGATATAAATAATTGGCCTGTCGCCCACCGCCTACACAATGATAATATGAAAATAATTAAGGGCTGCACGTATTCCTTATCAATTAAATTCTTCAACGTAGATTCAAGAATTAGGCTAACCTATCTCCGACCTTCAAAGAACCAAGATCATGTCTCGACCGACTCCTTCCCCTACACCGCAAAAGTAATGGGGAAGAGCTGATTATTAGCATCATTGTCCATTGTAATGTATATGGTGCCGTGATACTTCCTCTTGAGGAAAGTAGCATCAACACTGATCACGGTGCGATAATGCTGCCATCCTTCGATTGAGGGTTCGAAATCCCAAAAAACAGTATTGAACCACACAGGATTAGGAATATTCATTGACATACACCGATAGATTACCATGGAACCAGGGTTGACTAGCTTCACGGCATCCAAAAACTTAGGGAGTCCCAATCCCCTAGAAGATCTGTAATAGCTTTCTGTTTGGCATGCCATGCTTTCTTGTAACTGATCATACGATGATAATTCCCCTATATCATCGTCTTGATGACCTTCACTTTTAAGGAGATGTCCACGGTTACGACATGCTGAATGTGATCCGTAACGAACTGAGACGATAGCTACACATGATCATCTCCAAAATTCTGTGTGTTACAAGTGTGAGTCTCGGTAATTTTTTTGATCCTCCATCTGTTGCTACCTTTTGGCTTCATGGCTCTGAGACGCCATTTACAGCTACGTGGCTCATCATTCTTCGATTGCTTGCACCTCAAATCAATTATCGCTCCTTTTGATGTCAACACGACGGATGGCTGAATTTGCTATATGGTGTAAGCAATTCTTCTTATAATCAAACTCCATGCCAACCCTAAGGTCGTAGCAATTTCGTAGCAACTTCGCCGCAAAACTACGTCGGAAAATTTTTACTAAAATTTTAAATTAAAAAAATTTCAATATAATAATTTAAAATTATATTGAAATTTTAAATATTTGAAATTGTAGAGAAATGACGGGAGGAAGGTCAATTTTATAGAGGGAAAGGGGTGAGGGAGTCACGCATGGCCAATGTGGGTAGGAAGTTTTCCATATCCCAACTAAAGACACAGGCGCCTTCTCCTGGGAATGGCGCCCTGCACCTGCTCTCACTAAGTTCTGGAAAAAGGCACAGTTTGGGAATTTTGTTTGTAAAAAGGCCTAAATAAGAAAAAAAAAACTCTCAATATTGCACTGAACGTGTTTTGTGACGAAATGGTATGGTACATCTATATGTCATGGTACTAGTAACTTGACCTCAACCCTCATTCTATCTTATCTTTTTCTATCTCAATAGACTACCTCCTCAAACTATTCACATGAAGTGTCATGTCCCTTGCTTCAAACCTGTACAGTAGCGACATCATTCAATTTGGTTCTCTCGCATAAATTAACGACGACAGCATGTCTAATATGAGGGATTTGAAGAAGAAGGAAGCAACAAGGTTAGCAAGGAGGTGATGTCAATACGCGAAAGATCGAGGATCAGATTGAACCTATATGAACGGATAAGCAGTTGTTGGGGAAGATGGAATGATAGTGGATTGATGACAGAAGAGATGATATTTGTAGGGAAAGTGACGTTAGATAGATATGATGGGGGATATTACGATTTTGAGTTTTGAATAAATATGTGGAAAAAGTAGCGTAATGAAAAAAAATTAAGGTCTTGATTTTTTATATGTTAGGAAGAAAGGGTAAAAGGAGAAGGAACATTTTTATTTTATTTTTTTGACAAAGACACCAATTGATAAATATTAAATTAGGGATTTCAAATGGTAAATAATTATAGAAAACAATAACTATTGGTAATTAACACATAATTTAACGATAAACCATTGTTTTCTTAATATTAGATTAGGGCTAGGACAACTCCTGGCCTCTAACTCTTGAGAACACAACGTTTTTTCAATCAGTATGTGAGCAGCTCAACCACCATGAAGGAGTTCGTCATGGAATTGCAAGAAGCATTGGAAAAACAATTCTTACGTGAAAGAAAGGGTGATTATGATAAGATAGTGAAAAAACATATCTTGATCCTTCATTTTTCTTTGAAGTTGCACGGTACAAATGTATATACAAAGAAGACATGAGAAAGAGCTTCAGGAAATAAACTAGTAAAAGATGCAAGTAGTAAGAGAAAGTCATGATCTTCGTTGCAAGATTTACGCATTGACAAATAGGTTGGATCCTCAAGGGTGGAAAGAACATATTCGGTGACGCACTTTATTGATGATGATGTCATCAAATGCAATTGTCTGATGTGGAAGCACGTTGCAATGATTTGCAGGCATTTGTGTGTTTTCTTGATAAAAAGGAACACATCGAGCTTTTGAAAAGTTTGATACTTTCTCGCTGGACAACCAACGCAAATAGTGATGAAGGTGGGAATGTACATGCAGCACCAGACGATGTGCCATATGAACAATCGCAAACAGTGCGATACAATCTTCTTTGTCAAATCGTCCAAGGTTTAGCAACACAAGCGTCATGTTCAATCGAGGAATACAAGTATGCACTTGATCTATCCGATTGAGAAAATGATGATGAAGTTTGTGCCTAAGAGTTGTGACAGGAACGTAATGGTTGTCAATGAAAAACAACGGACGGAAGACGACGATGAGATTGGCACTTTACTTGATCCTATTGTTTCTTAAACCTAAGGTCATAAAAAAAAATAACCGTATATGAAGAAACCAATCAAAAAGGAGTCTACACTAATAAAGCTGCATAAGTGTGCCCTTCGTAAAACTTATACCAATCATGATGCTAGAAATCACTATAAGGTGATGAGTAGTTCCGCACCATTAGATGATTGTGTGGTGGTGGTGGTGGTGGTGATGATGATGATGAATAAACTTATTACAACTTTAATTTAACCTTGCTTCATTATCCAATGTAATGTTACTTTGTTCTATTTCGATTTTTTTTTACAATGTCTTCGTTTGTCATCAAACCCCGAACCCTAAACCCTAATCCTTAATCCCTTAACCTAGAACCCTAAAAAGGAGATGGACTAACCTTGATACCGTAAAACCCTGAAATCCTGAACCCTGAAACAACACTGTTTATTTTCTTTTTGTTCTATAGTCTGAATAAAATAGAAACGAACTATCTTTTTTCAACGACAAGGTTTTGGGAAGATTTTTTAAAATACTAGTATTATTTATTTTTTCCTGTCTCTTTTATAAAGGATGATGCATCTTTTCAAATTCCTAGACGTTAAAAAGTCGTCCGTTTCTTTAATGATCGGACTGTGAATTTTCAAATTCTAAAAAAAAAAACATAAAACAGAATATTTAATTTCGTCCATTTCTTCTAGATTCAGATGGTGTTTCTTTGTCTAGCTAAAAAAAGACCGATGTGTATTAGCTATGAGCCGATTTGCCTTCCTCATTACGCATGCATTTCACCTCTAGAACCAGTCGGCTACAAAGAACGATTTCACCACAAAACTCAACATCACAAACTAGCCAACAATTTGAATCATGTACTTCAGTTCGGGACCTAACGATGCTTCAATCTTATTGGATCAAAATACTAATGCATACAACCTATATGGGGAGGGAACGATAGAGGTAAACTAATCTCAATACAATACAAATCTTCCATTCGCAAATGGAATGAGAATTTGAAAGAGACGTAATTGCATTGGATTCGAGCATGCAGTATCGACATCTTCAAAATACCTGAATTATTTCAAGCATCGATGATTGCTTGATATCAGCATCGGTAGAGAGGTGGAGGCCTACCACTAATTCATTCCATTTCACCGTGGACGAGGCCACGGTGACTCTCGAAGATATGGGATTTATATCACTGACAAATCAAGATATGTTTGATGGTGTTCAAGCAATATTTCGACTCGGAAGGGTTTGATCGCGGGGGTGCCAGGGGATGGGGGGATGTTGGCGGTGGAGCGTGAAATTTTCTAGGTTGAAAAAGGCGCTTGGTGATGGGACTCCAGAAGGATTATCAGAGGAGGAGCTTTGGTTGTATACCAAAGCATATTTGTTGTTTGCAATTGGCGTTACCTTTTTTCCGACGATGAGTAAGAATGTTGTCCATCCTAGATACCTCGTGTGACTAGAGGATATGATGACAGTGCACGAATATGCTTGTGGTGCCATGATTCTCTCTCATTTGTATGGAGGATTAATGTGGTCATCTCAAATCGGAATCAAGAACATCGCCGTTTGTTGCACTCTATTACAGGTAAACCTTGCCTTTGTCATTTGGATTCGTTTTATGTTATCATTTCGATTTGTGGTCTTACAATTTTCTTAATTGAATTCGTGGGTTTGGTTGTATGAGTGGTCATTTATTGGTTGATCGAAAATAGTTGCCAAGGCGAAGAAGGTGTTGCCTCGTGCATTGGCTTGGACCATGAGGACAAAGAAAGGTCGACGGTCCAATCCTCACCATAACATCGTCTTCTACCATGGTGGTCTTGATTGTATGAAGGCGAGGAAGTTCCAGTGAAGCCCTTATGTTCGTTTTGATCGAAGGTTCGATAGAAATATCAAAACTTTTCTTCTATGTTGCCACGATGATGTGACATAGTCCACTTATTCATCTTGACGAAGTGGAGTATCAGATGCCGGATTCCGTCATGAGACAATTTGGTATGCTTTAAGAGATCCCGCACGCACGCGTTGACCATTGGGAGCTTAGGGTGCCAAAGAAGACCATGGAGCAAAGAGACACATACACCTTTCGGGCTCGACACTTTGACCTTTAGAATGCGTAGCAAGAGACTTTGGATGCGATTATTCACGAATTGCATCATCGGATTTCCATGGAGGACTATCTCTTATGGTATTCGGGGTCGGCACGAAACCGACATACGTATCCAGGTTTCTATTCGAGTCATATTACATATTGGAGATTATAAGTGTTTCAATTTTTATTTCATTTGAATTTCGACAATATTATCACCCAATGTCGGCTCAATATGATTCACAAGATTTTCATGTAGATGAGGAGTCAGCACGAGGTATTGATGGCGATCAAGGACGCCAGAGTTTCTTTGCCCAATCACGTTTCGGCATTGATGCCAAAATGTGACTTAAAGTATGCCATCTTCATGGCGGCTTCCTTGGGAAGGAAGTGAAAGGATCGGAAGGAGAGGCAAGGAGAAGATAGAGAGGATTGACGTGAAGAGGAAAAAAGAATAGGGGGACTTGACTCAGCCCACATTCCCGAAGAGCCAATCAACAATTGAGATCCCTATGATCAAGGCTCCATTATATAGAGCCGATTGGGTACAAGGTGTTGAAGCATTTCATGCAGAGCCAGTTCCTCAATCGCTTCTTAACCTCTTCCTCGTGTTCCCAAGAGGTGTATGTCAAGAAGTCGGTTGACGAAAAGAAGGTGACGGGGATTTTTGGCATTTGGTTTAAAGGAAATGACCAAATGTTGAAAAAGTTTATCGAGGAGGAGCAAAACGGATGGTATAACCTCACTTATGTGGTTTTCCAATCACTCTTTCCTGAGCAATGATTATTCAACACAGTCATTGATGCCTATGTACACCTCTTGCTCCATCGAAAATCGATGAGGGATCCATGAGAACTATTACCTCTCCATGCATTTTTACTAATCTATCAAGCAAATAGGTGAGGAATGGTTAGGGAAGTAGAATAAGCAAGAGTTCCTTAAGGTCGGGACAACGGGTCCTTGGCCTTTCATGGATGCATGTATCGGGAAACCATTATGTGTTGTTCATATTTCATATGGAGTATTGGAAAGTCATCCTTATGGATCCTCTTCTTAATCGGGACACGCCATACATGCCTTTCGTCGATCTATACACCTAGGAGTTGGCCTTTTACTTAAGAAACTCGTAGTATGAATTTAGTTTAATTCGTTTCTACATATATTCTATATATCTTTGTGAAAATTCCCATGGGATAAAACTTTGGAGACTTATTTCCAGGAGGTACCACCAAAAGAACTTTATTCCCATAAGCTACTACTTTTACAAAACAACACCCAACCTTTCCTAATTTGCCATCTTTCCTATTTTCCCAATGTTTTCTTCTTTCCTTATATATATCATCAATCATCATTGTGTCCTCTTCATCATCGTCATTTCATCACCATCTTCGATCATCATCGTCTTCAATCATCATCATCCTTGATCATCATCATCTTCTCCGTCTCATTATCTTCGATCATCATTATCTCCATCATCGATCATCATCTTCATCGATAAGAATTATGGTTTGATTGAAGTTTGATCATCATCGTCGATCATCATCATCAATCATCATCTTCAATCATCACTTGGATTGCCTTCACCCTTGATTTCATCTCCTTGTCTTTTGTATTGTAAATGTATGAGGAGAATTGTGGGAGATGCTTGCCTGAACAAATCTGATCCAAATCATAAAGTAGTACGTCATTTTTGCACAGACATACTATTTTTTATACAAATGAATTTTTTGTTGGCATACTACTTTATTGGCGTATTACTTTTTAATGGCGTACAACGTTTTTCATAGGCATACTAGTACGCCTGAACTAGTACATCTTCCTAGATTGCTTTCGTCTATTATTGATCATTCTTTCTTTGACAAACCAATTTTGACGTATTAGATCTTGCATAGACGTACTACTTTTTTTGTACGGGCATACTAGATGATGTACATGATGTGTTTATAGGCATACTATTTTATTTTATTTTATTATTATTATTATTGCACAGGCGTATTAGATAATATACGTGATGTGTTTTTCATTAGGCATACTATTTTTTTCCACACGTGTAATAGATGATGTACATGATGTGTTTTTCACTAAGGGTACTACTTTTTTTGCACACGTGTACTAGTAAACGTATTGCTTTTTGTTGAGCAGGTGTACTATATTTTTGCACACGCGTATTAGATGATGTGTTTTTCATCAACCACAAAATAGCTAACCATCACTCCATGCATAGAAACATAGATATCAATTTCTCCAATATTTTCTTCACAAACCCTAAAATCATCATAACCATAATCAAACACCCCTCCCCCCAATCCCCCCACCTCCCAAAATAAAATAAAATAAATCAACCACAAAAAACCCTAATCCTAACCCTATCCCAAGTCAAAATGTCAACCACAAAATCCCCATATTTCTCAAATTAGGCTAACAAATCCTTCGATATCTCTTCATCTCTTTTCTCTTCTTCCTTGGCAATGATGAGTCTGGCATAGAAGCCGACGGTAACGACGGGTGGTGGCAGGAAAGAGAGAGAGAGAGAGAGAGAGAGAGAGTAAAGGATGTGGGGAAGGGAGAGGAGGAAGAAGAAGAAAAGGGGTGGAGTTAGGAGATTTACGGGTAGTGTGGGTATCTTTAATAAATTGGGATCTTATGGGTATTAAAATTAATTGGTGGTATCTCTTTGGAATAAAATCTTCCAACTGGTACTTTCCGAGAATAATCCCTATATTTTTTTACTAACTCCTTACATTTTGCAGACATTATATTTTCCTCATGCGCTTCAATCATGTGCTTCGGTCATTTGCACAAAAAAAGGGCTTCCCAAATAGACCGACGGAGTTCTTTGCATACCTCATGAAAAGGAAAATTGGACAGCTGAGGATGCTCTTTAGCTATAGAGTTAATGAAACATAAAGCTAGACCTTAGATGAATGTTTGAAGAGTATGTAATTTCAGTTTTAAACATTGATTGATTCATACTTTATCCTTTGATGAAATTGATCATTTTATTTTTTGTTTTCCAAGTTGATGTCATGTTGGATACAGATTGTTTTTGTTGTTGATGGGGTTTGGTGTATTTAAGATGAATGTTGATGGATTTTGATGTTTTTGAGATGGTTTTCAATGATCAGATTCCATGGTTTCATGTACCTCAAGGAAAGCAGGAAAACAACCTAAGTGTGCTATTTTTTCCCCCCTCTTTGTTTCATCCGCCTATTTTTTAGACGAATGTGCTATTTCTAATGCAAACACTCGCAACCTTTAAAGGTTGGACTACCCAGAGAGTTGCTTCTTTCTTGTCATGGTCGTGACATCAAATGTCACAGACAGGACATGCATATTTCCAACAAAAAGAAAAAAAAAACCAAAGACACCCACAACCTGTCCATTTTTTTAGGCGGACAATATACGGAGTGTTTCAAAACTCCTCAAAGGCTAGATTCAAGACCAAGTGATGAATTCCTTCGGTTGGTTTTACAAAAAAGAAAAACCCTTAATTTTTCCCTTTTTTAAAAGTCGAATGTCACGTTTTTTCCCCCTTTTTCTATTTTACTTTGTTGCGTCAGTTCCCTTAAAAGCCGAACTTTATAAATTACCAAAAAAATAATAATTTCAAAAGTAATTGAGGGCTTAATTGTAAATTCACATGCAATTAATTAAAAATCAGACTATATATTAAAAAAGAGGCGGATGGGATATATGCTTTTTTTAATTTCACAGCCGTCTATCAGTCACATGGACGATTGTCAATTATTTATGCAGCATTGGCTGTTTATTCCCAAGTAACTAGCGTTGGCCCATTATTACTCCCCATATATAACAAGAGTATAATGCATACATTTAACTCTCCTACACGCTGCACTTTGACGTGATTGTAAAAATTTATAATCTTTTAAGCCCATAACCAGAAAACATAGTTTCAAACTTTGTTTTCTTTTTTCTCTTTTTAGAATAAATATTGTTTCATGTATAATCACCATATACATTTATAGTAGCGTCATTTTTTAATTTTTTTTGTTGGTTGTTGAAATATAGGGCTCGATGGTGTTTCTTTCTTAAACTCGAGACTACTTGTTATGAACTTGAAGGTGATCGAGCTCCAAATGCAAAAGAAAGATGATATAAAGAGTAGAAAGAATGGTATTGCTCAAATTATGATGATCTTCTCAAGCTCCCTAGTCCTCTATTTCTACGCTCAAGGGAATAAAAGAGTTACAAAAAGCTATAATTATAAGGAACTAAAGAGTTTGGGGATTACATAGAATGCCTTAAAGGTGGAGGTTGCAAGCAATAAATAAAGTAGCATTAAGCATCATACTTAAGGCAGGAGTCACTAGAATCCTAAGAGATGAAGAACCATACAATTAGCATACTTTTACAATACTCCCCTCTTGTTATTCACCTTACTTATACGCTTATCATGTTGCCGCGTTAAAACCTTATTTAGGAAACCCCAGTGAGACAAAACCTGATGAAGGAAAAAGAGTATAGCGCATATAAGTCTCCCCCTCAATTCAACGAATATTTTTAAGGCATTGCAAACCAATCTTGTGCACAAGTTGCTCAAAAACCTAAGTAGGCAATGACTTTGGGAATAGATCTGTCAAGTTCTTGCTTGAGCGGATTTGTTGGACTTCAACCTCCCTTGCAATTTGAAGGTCGTGAGTAGAGAAGAACTTAGCTGAGTTGTGTTTGATCGGATCTCTTTTGATGTAGCCTTCCTTTATCTGAGCAATACAAGCAACAGTATCTTCATAAAGTATGATATGACTTCCGTTGATCATGTCGAGAAAGATTCTCAATCAGAAAAGAAATCGAACAAATAGAGAAAAGCCAGCTATCGGAATCGAACCCGCAAGCTTCTTGAACATTTTGTATCATTGACCTCAGCTATACACATTCTCGACCTATATCATAAAGTGCAACCAACTCTACATGATTTGATGAAGTGGCCGTCAAGGACTGGTTTCTAGAACATCATGAAATAGCAATGCCTCCATATGTAAACAAATACTCAGTTTGTAATCACGCCTTGTGTGGATCAAATAGATACCTAGCGTCGTCTGAGTATCCAATCAATTTGAATTCAGAATCCTTTTGATAAAATAGTCTCATATCATAAGTGTCACGAATAAAGCAAAAAATATGTTGAACTCCATCCTGATGCCTTTGTGTTAGTGCAGAGCTATATTTTGCAAGCATATTCATTACAAATGCTATATCGAGTCTTGTATTAGTATCCAGATATATCAAGCCCTCGATTGGACTTAGATATGGTACTTCATGACCAATAATTTTCTCATTATTCTCTCGAGGAGGAAAGGAATCTTATTCAATGTTAAGAGATCGAATAACTATGGGTGAGTTTAAAGGATGAGCTTTATCCATGTTGAAACGCTTCAACATCTCTTTAGTGTATTTCGATTGATGGACAAAAGTTCCATTTGATAAATGCTCAATCTGAGGCCCAATAGCAAGGGATAATGAGGGAATGATAAGATTAGATCCTTATAGCACATTGAGCTTGAAGTTACTAGTTACATGGTTGGTGGTAAGATGGAGAGGTATGCAATTGTTGATCATTGATACCACTTTATTGCGTTGTCATTAACCCTTAAACCATCTTTACCTAACACCTTTTCTCTTCTATTTTTATCCCTTGCATCTCATATGTATGCGATATATTGTTTGATTGGGCATGTGCACACTCGACGTTGGAGTTGCTTTCTATTTTCATGCCATGAAAACTCCACAAAAAGCCCCCATTTGAACTTTGATTCATGCATGAGTCAAGACGGCGATAGGAGGAAGATATTGTATGGGTGGGTGTTTGATTTGGTTGTATCGATGTAATATGACACACAATGTCCTACGGCCAGAGTGCCTTTGTTCTTCATTGTTCATGTAATTTGGCACACAATGTGTCGAGGCCGTGGTGCCATGTTCTATCTTCAAATTGATTGTTAACAAAAAAAAACAAGAAAAGGTTTTTTGTCTCATGTTGCAAAGTTGTTGTAACTCGAGAATTCACCAATCCTAATAAAGGGGTGACTCGAGGATGCTGTATAGTTGGTTAAGTGTATTAGGTGTGTTTTTATGCAAGGCACAATGTTTTGATTGGGGTTGGTTTTAGATGTATGCCGATGTCTTGATATATGCCATGTTCCTACCCTTTTACACATGAGCTCCACATAGCCAAATAGCCAACCTCCTTCTCCCTATCTTGAATTTTTATTGATTCCGACCTTATTTTGGATCTTAATTGCACATTTGGTTCGGGTAAGAGGGTGGTTTGTATACGAATATCTTTTGCTTGATGTATTATTTGGATTGAACCCTTATCTGAGAGTATATGTAAAATGATCCTCACAATCATGTGGGATGGTGAGAGATATGTCTTGTCTTGAAAACGGTGTGTTGATATTAGGATGTAATCATGCAAGTGGTCATACCGGGGTGACGAATTGATTCGTAAACATCTCGAGCTATGACACTTGCATGTTAGTATGGTCTTGTTTTGTCTCACCTCATTTTAATTGCATGAGGATAAGCAACAACTCAAGCTTGGAGGAGTTGATTAGAGCGTAGAAATGTACGTTCGACCTTATTTCCTTCTTGATGTTCTATACATATTTGGACTAATTGTGATTTAAATTGTGTTTTATATTCTCTCCTTGAGTTTATTCATATATTTTCATGTGTGTTCTTCCAAGGGGAGCAAAACGAGCCCAAGAACATAAAAATGGAGGTCAAACGGGCATAAAAAGGCTTAAACGAGGTGACCCGAAAGGCCGAACAAAGCTGGAACTCACGCTGTAGGCCACGCTGGAGCGTAGGTAGGGTAGCCCCCCTTGGTCTCTGTAATACCCCGAAATTTGGATATTAAATATATACAAATATATATATAACGCTATTTAAGAATACGAACGATATAA
>JAOVYX010022015.1:0-15084 GCA_035668315.1 Drosera spatulata | reverse complement strand
GGTTGATATTGTAAACTTTGGAGATCACCCATTTCTTTACCAATTCAATATGGAACTCGTTAAAGAATGTTGTAAAAATTGCAAGAGTGGCAGAAAAGTGCATCGCTGACGTCACTGATGTCCCCCATTCTACAAAGTAGTTACTTCTCTGGTAACTCCTGTTAGAAAAGACCTGTGCTCCCAGAACTGTCTCCTCTTCCTCGAAAAAGCAGTTTATTATGAAAGAATAGTCTTCCCTGATACCAATAGCTTGATACGTCGGTTTACAAGGACAATGTTGTATCTCAAGTCTGGTGAGCCTGTGCATTAATGATGTAGATTTCATGAACACTGTGCAAGTCCTACTTCATAAATACTCCTGACGGAAACTTCTGCTTGGTTTATGTTATCTCCGTGGTAAAAAAAAGATTCTATTGGTAATAGAGACTGATGAATCCTTCTATCTGTGTCTTGTGTAGCTTTTTGGTTCCTGATTTTTCCAAAACTTACTTTATTGCCCATTGTGACGGCTCTTGTGCTTTATTTTGCTGAAAAATAACCACATTTTTTTTTCCAGAAGGGATTTGGCTCCACATGTGAAATCTTTGGCAGGACCATGGTGGGCTTCACAGTTTGATTCAGTTCCTGAAGTTTCTCAAGCTGCAAAGCAATCATTTCAGGTTAAAAATTGACTATTTGTCTGATATTTCATCTTGATCTTGTTCTGTACAACTCTACTGAGAGAGCTGTAGTCGAGTCGAATTATTGGCAAACTATTCGAGTTTGACTCGACTCAACTCGAGTCGGTTAGTTGGTTCGAACTTGGCAAGCTTTTTTTTTTTTTTTTTTTTGGATCAATCGGTTCGACGGTTCGACGGTTCGACTCTAGCTTGATTCGAGTTCTGCTTATGTGTTTGCGAGCAAGATTGATTTTGTTCAAGTTTGAGTTCGAGATAGGTTCGACTTGAGTCAGTTCATTTACAACCATTACGTCTGGTCACAAAGAATCTTCATCGTGGGATTCGAAGAATTTTCTCGGCCATTGAATCTCAAGAGTTAAGGAATTTATTTTCATTGTTTAAAATTGTGGTTAATCATTTTGTGAATGATTCCTATTGTTGATATTTAGTGATAAAAACGCCTTCTGTACTAGATAAATTACGATGTGTTGACTTGAGACGATTTTTAAGTAATACATTGACTTAGTATTAGTTTACCTAAATGCCCTTTGTCGTTTGTAGGAGGTAAAGTATGACTAAAATTGTGAATGGAGAGAGAGAAAAGTGAAAGAAAAGTGAGAGTGGAATCTTAAGCGGGTAAAGAGAGAATGTGATATAAAGGAGGGATAGTTTAGACATTTGGACACCCAAAAGTTGTCAAATATGAAAACCTTGTAATTTATGTGGGACATCCATATTTAGTAATATGTCGTAATTTATTTGGGACGGAGGGGGTAATTATTTTGCATTATAGAGGTTGTTCCTCCTTTACAACCTCAACCAGTTTAATTCTCTTGCACAAGATGATGAAAGTGTTGTATTTTGTTGTTGTTGCTAGCTCTTTGTGTCTTCCTCCTCTTTTTGCAGAAAGATATTACAATATTCCATTGGGCACACCGTGGCTGCTGCAACAGCAGTGTAATGGCTGCCGCAGATTGCTCTTTCTATATTGTAAATTGACAAATGTTTGTAGTAAGTTGATGAATGTATACTATCAAACAATAGGCGTGTTCTACACCTAAAACCTAATTGTACACGTTCATCAACCAATAAAATACATTTTCCAACTTACAATATGTATTTATCAACTTGCAGCGAGTACGCTGGTGTTGCAACATCCAGGTTTTTTTCTTACGTGTGATATTTTATATTAGTGGTTATCAGCATGATTATAATATATGTCTTGTAAGAAATCGGATTCAAATCATGCTTGACTCAACCAATTACCCGACAAGCTACTCAAAGAGTTATTTGAAACTCAATGAAATTTACTTGAACTCCATTTTTCCCCGTGTTTGAGTTGGACTGATGCTCGAGTCGAAATGAATTAGTAAGTGTTCGAGATCGAGTTCTTAAAAACTCGACTCAACTCTGTTCGTGCAAAGCTCTAGCAGTTGATGCTCATATTAGCTGTATATCTACTGGTTATCGGTTTTGTAACTTTTGTTAGTTTCTTATTACTTTTACTTCGGACAGGGATTTGTTTCCAAAGCCAGTTGTATCTCAATTTCATACAATGGTTTCTATTAAATTTCATTGTTCTGAACCTAAAGATCTGTCTCTGCGTATCTATTGGAATTTGGGAAGGATGTAATTTCTGTATTGACCATACTTTTTAACCATCGAGACAGGTTGCTTTCCCAACACAAGAGAAGAAACTTGAAGCTCTCTTTTTCTGCACAGGAGAGATTTTTGCATATTTGGATGACACCTTGAAGCTTACTCAAGATAATATGCTTGATCTTGCAGCTGCTTCAGATGAGCTCACGGAGATGCATCAACAGGTACCCAGTAGGTTCTTTTGTCTTTTGATTACCATACCTTTGCCTTTACATGGTCTTTGCAGTTGATGAATTGGAAATATATTTACTGTATAATCTGGTGGTTTGGTTGCTTTTTAAATTGTTCACCACTGCCTTGCAAGTGTCGATATTGAAAATATATTGTATTTTTTCTGGTAAGTAGAGCAACATGGCAAAGCTGACGTACACTAACGTTTTTGATATGAATTAATCAAGAAATATTCATATTTTACATTGATTATAGTCATCCTGAATATGGCTATGGTGATAATGCCAGTTCATTATCTGTTTGCTTTACCCATCTTATTTAGTGCCTTTGCTGCATATTTAAATTTAAAGCTACGTTGTCACATTTTTCAAGGGCTTTAATTGATTTATGCTGCTCATACATGTTCCATTCGTATTTTACTCTCTTTACCTTATGGACAAGAATTTGCTGTACTGCAGGTGATTTCTTCATCATTGCTTGCTCTTGCCACTCTTCTCGGTGCATTGATTGGAGTGGAGAAGTCCATTGACAACAAGAGTCCTGAACCAAAGCATGTGCTAAAAGCCCGAGCAACTACAATTTCTTTTGCTGAAAAGCTGTTCTCCGCCCATAAGTTTTTCCTCCATTTCTTGAGAGATAAAAGCCCCACGATTCGGTCAGCTACGTACTCTTTGCTGAGTAGTTATGTAAAAAATGTCCCTCAAGTTTATCGTGAAGGTGATATGAAAACCCTTGCCTCAGCAATACTTGGTGCCTTTCAGGAAGTGCACCCATTGTGTCATTCAACAATGTGGGAGGCAATTCTGCTGTTCTCCAAAAGATTTCCCAGCGCCTGGTCCTTTGTAAATATTCAGAAAACAGTGTTTAATCACCTTTGGCATTTTCTGAGGAATGGTTGCTTTGGATCACAGCAAGTTTCTTACCCATGCTTGGTCTTGTTTCTTGAGAATTTACCTTCTGAAAGATTATCTGCTGAGCATTTTTTTTGTGAATTCTTCCAAAGCTTGTGGGTGGGAAGAAACTTATCACATCCTTCTAAAGCTGATCGATTGGCATTTTTCCAAGCGCTGAGAGAATGTTTACTTTGGGTGTTGCATAAAACATCAAGGTAATGTATTGTTGAGTTGCATATATTATCCGTGCCATCAAACTGATCTTTCATGCTATTTTAATTTTCTGTTTATACATTCAGCCTTGTCTTATTCTGTTAGATACTTTGATAGAGAAGATGCAGCTCGTTTTCAGAAATCTTTAGTTGAAAATATTCTGGTGAAGCTGATTTGGGTTGACTTCCTACTTTATGCTGGCTGTGGACATGGTTATGATCTCTCATCAGGGAAGTCAGGGGATATTTTAGAAGACTCTGAACAGTCCAATGACAATATACTTGATGCCATGTCTGTACCTGGGTACTGGCAAGACTTGGGAAAATGTCTAATAGAAACTATTTCTGCACTGTACTCTTTGGGACCTGGGTTGCTTGCTCCTTTTTATGTAGTATTTGAAGATACCTGTATTGGGGAACTTAAAGAGACCGAACAATTGAAGAGGCCTGGGAATCTTGTGCAGTTGATAAGATTTATGCATTTGATGGAGCAGCATGCGATTCGGAAAGAAGAAGCTTGGCCTTTGGACTATCTAATGGGCCCTCTTTTGGAGAAGTGCTTTCCACTTATTAGGTCACATGTAAGTCATCAGAACTTTTAACTTTTTCTTGGCGATACTCTTCTTCCTCTTCTTCTTTTTGTGCATACCTTCTTTGATTAAGGCAATCCTTTCTCCACTAACGCATTCTTAAATGTAAATGGACATTCTTATTATTTCCTTCAATATATTAGCGACCGCTCTCATTTCAACCACCAATCGTTTATGAGTGAGAAATCTCATCCCATTTGTAATTGTTATGAAATGAAGTAGAAGAGGAGAACATGATGTTGTATCATTGATGAAGATATGCTCTCTATTTATAGAGTAGACAAATACATGATAATGAAAGATTACAATACGAAATAAGTTAAGTAGGAAACAAAATATCTACGCGATTATTCTAAAGTAGGAAATAAGGATGTTCTAACGTAAAAGAGTATCTAGTCTAATCTTAATAATATATCTAGTATTCTAATAGTTAGATTGTAATGTGTTCTGATGTCTGTGCGTAAGTTTTGTGCTAGGGCATTGCCAGCAAATTGACATAGCCAGAGTCAATCTGGAAATGTTTGCAGGACTACGCAGGATAATTTCCCTTGTAGGAATCTGGCAAACCCTAAACAAGTTGGTTTGGCATAACGGCAAAGAATTCAGTTCAGAAGTGAACTTTCTTTCTGATTTCTATCAGATATGGGGTTTAACGTAGAAGTTTTCCATCAACTTTCAAGTCAATTGGTTTTTTGTTTTTCCGTTTATGTTTTTTCGTCTTTGTTTTTTTTTTTTTTTTCATGAGATCTGCTTTCAACGCCTAGAGCGAGCTACACTTGGTTCTATTTTTCCTCATCTGAATATCTTACAGACATCTAACATTTAGACTGGGCAGTTTATGTTTGATTCTCGATATTGTAAGCAGTATAATTAGGAAAAATGCTTCATTGAATGGGCTATTTTGATATGTTTATTTCTCATTCTTCAATTGATCTTCGCATTCGTTTATAGCACGGTTATTTAGTCTTTTTTGGAATGCCAAACCAGGCTTCTGATGTGTGAAGTGATATAAAGGTTGTTAAAATTATCCATGACATAGTTCAATAGAGTCCCTATTGATCTGCTATTTATCAAGAGAATTGATGAAGCCAAGGCAAATTTTGTTATATCCAAGACTCCTTCCTGACAAACATCTTGTTGACAAAGTTGTCCTTGTCTCACAACTTGTCTTGGAATGATCAAATTTTGTCTTGGTTTATCATTTCCCTTATCATTCAAAATTTAAATAGTGCATTTCTTTGTTCAGTGGTATTTGTGGATTTATTGATGTTGAGATGGTAATGCTAGAAAAGTTTAAGCTTTGGTTTTCTGCACCTTGATGGCGGCACCTAATCCATAGGGGTTTTCTGCAGTAATACTGTGGTTAACTTTTGTTCCTGTACTCTCAACAATGACTACTTTGATGTGAAGGCCCATGGATCTGTGTGCTTTTATGATTCTTCTTTACTTGATTTTTTTATGGGTCAGTGTTTAGGGGCAGAAGCTCAAGTTTTTCACCTTGTGCAAACTTGAAGGGCATGCGTTTTAGAAATGGAACCTTAGCATTTAGCAAAGTACATGGAACCCAATTTGTCTAAACTCAGATTTTCAAAGTCCATGCAGTTTTAAGGAGTGACAGTATTTGCAACGAATAAATGAGAATTTGGAATTTAGTCACGTTTCCCCAGATTTGTCCACTAATTTCAAGTTTCAACTTATCCAGTGCCAAAGACTTGTTTAAAGTGGGTTTGGGAGAGAATGATGTACACTAACCTTTTAAACTATGAGATTGTTTCTATCGTGGATTAAACCTATGACCTATACATTTTAAATAGAAGTGTATTGTCATAAGTAAAATCCGTTGTCTTGACACTTAGGAAACTAGTTATAAATCGTACGTTACGTCAACCTGAATTCGTACCAGATACTTAGCCAATGTAACGATGAAGAAATGGTCATTATTCTTAGTCTAGTTTGCAATTGGTTGACTGAACTTTCCTTCATTCCCCACACTAGATAATGCCTAGAAAATATGATAATGATACCACAAAAAGCAGCAGTCAAATTTGTCCACTATAATTAGAGAAAATGTTCTTCTGAGTTTCCTGTTCACATGCTGGTGTTAGGATTCTTTTCTTTTCTTTTCTTTTAAACAGGTTAGCATGAGGCTATGAGCGAATTTTATAGGAATGGTGTTTTCTCTTTCAGTCTAACTTCAGTCATTTGTAACTGAAGTGGAATTGTGCGAGGTACACAAAGGTGAAAGGGTGCATTGCCATCCACTGATCGTTAGACTGTTTGTTTTGCTATGTTTCTGATTTCACTAATAAAGTGGGATTGTGCAGTGTACGCCAATGTTGTTCCTGTTTGTTTTCATTTGTAACTGAAGTGTGATTGTGCAGTCATTTTTATAGAGACACTTATGGTGATTTCATCTATGGCCAGTCTGTGTTCTGCGTATAGTAACTGAGATGGGTTTTCTTTATCCCACCTCACATTCCTGTACTCATCTCACAAAGCAAATTTTCTTTTTCCTATCAATCTCCAGGATTCATCCGATTCTTTAAAATTCTTATCAGTTGCCATTTCAATTTTTGGGCCACAAAGAGTGGTAAAACAACTTCCCACTGATGCTGAAGAGATTGCTGGCAGTGTTCCCCCTACTAAAGATTTGGATAAGGAACTGGAACATTTCCTACAAGTTTTTGAGAGAACTTTTGTTCCTTGGTGCTTTAGTGGTGATGATTTGTCTGCCCCTGCTCGCTCAGACCTTTTGCTTTCATTACTCATTGGTGAATGTTCCTCGGAGCAGTGGGACAGTATCATTTCGTATGCAACCGATGGAGGGGAAGCTGGACCTGCTTTTGGGTCTCGTATGAAAAGGTTGACTATGATCTTGGAGAAAGCTAGGGAGAAATTCCTATTTAGGAGATCAGGGCTCCACGACACTGAATATCTGCAATCACATAAGTGGCATCATAAATTGTTGGATGCTGCTGCTATTTCTACTATCCGTTCTTTGCCACTGTTTGGAGATTCTGGACCTCAGTTCATTCGGTATGCACATTGACTTCTTCTTTGCATTGGTCCTTGTCTAGGTTTATGCTTACCGCATAGAGAAGCAGATCTTTGTTCCTGTGTACTGAAATTCGATTCCGTATTGAGAAAACATGTCAGGGATTAACAAGGAGATTATACATCTGTAGCCTCTTAAAGAATTAATCTATTGAGGTATTTGAATGTATATGCAGGGGTCGTTAACTTGTATGATCTCCATCTCTTCGGGATCAAGAGTGTTATTTGGTTAAATGATAAGGATGAAATAGAGACTGAGACACTTCCCCACCCCACAAAATAAAAAGATGACTAATGATTAACTAAAAGAAGAAAGAATTAGTCAACATCCACCCTCGATAGTCGATACTCTTCCGGTAGTTGTCTGTACTGGTGATCCGGTATGCATGCGCATCCTGCATTGTTTATGTTGAAGGGGCTAATCAATAGACCGAGCTTGTTTTTTAGAGTTTAACAGACCTACCTTTTTAAACATTCTCTAAACTGAAAAAGCACCTGACAACAGTTTGCCTGAAAAAACAAATAGGAAAGTGTTTTGTGCTCGTTACCTCTTGTTGTGCCTGTTATAGTACTACGTGGAGAACAGAGAGAACAGCGACATTTTCTTTTAAGTTAACAGCTCTCTATCGAGGACAGACAGACAAATTAAATGTGAAAGGAGCAAATGTCAACTATTTTTGGGGATTTTATTTGAAATCGTCTGAGATAAAGTTGCATATTCCATGTTTCTATGGATGAGAATGATCGCATAATTTAACGGATCTGAGTAAGTTCTCTACCAATTATACAGGACCTTTACGAATTCAGCGGCTATGCACACCTTTTCTACAGTGTTCACTAACCATTTTCCTCAGCTTTCTAGTTTTCTCAGTAGCCTTTTTTTCATGATTTTCTGTATCTGGGTTAACAATTCCTTGGTGTCCTCCATTATGCTTCTGCTGCAGTGCTGTTCTTGGCTGCTCAAGGGGTAATGATCATCAGCCGTTTCTTTCTGATTCTGCCATTACTCAGATATATGAAGAGGTACTCAAAATGTTAGTCGCATGTATACAGATTTCTCCATTTCATTGGGTCCGAAAATTTGGTTGTTCATTATGTGATGAAGTAAATGTCCCGGAGCCGGTTCTCAAATCATTTGCTGATGTTTCTAAAGTGGCTCTCTTTGCCCTTGAGGTCGTTGAAGGTGATTTCTGTTGCGTGAAATCCCATTCTGAAGAACATAATTTAATTCCGAGGATTGCTGCTTCTATTCTCATAATCACTTGGGACTGCGAACTGACAGCAGTATTAGGTGATCAAAGTTCGGAAAATTTCAGAGACATGCAGGGTTTCGGTAAATATATGCAAGAATATTGCACTAAGATAGGCAGCCAGTTCTGGAGAAGGTGTACACTGCAGAGCCGGAGGGCAGTGGCTTCAACTCTTGTACGATTTATTAGGACCTCCATCTTTGAGGCTGAGAACTTTAACGCTGACATACTTACATCCATGTGCTGCAAATGGCTAGTGGATGCTATCAACTGTCTCTCCCTGGATGAATCCGAGGAGCAAAATGCACTGGATCTGCTTCTAAGCCCTGATGATCTCTGGCCTTTATGGGTCAAGCCAGAGCTCAGCCCAAACAGAAGGCAAAACTCGTGGAAATTTGTGATGATCTCACCGAATTTACAAGTAAGCCTTTCTAGAATGTATTTCCTTGTTTCTTTGTTACATTTGTGTATTAATCCCTCCATTCCACCAAATAGAAAACCTTTCCTTTATGAGTCATCCCACAAAAAAATGTTAGCATTTCCTTCTATGGAAACTTCCCCATCAAAAAGTTTCGAACTATATTCACTGCTATAGTAACCTCTATTTACTTATCTCGATTACAGACTTGCAATAAACCCCACTACCAACACAAAAAGCAGGGGTATTTTAGAAAAATAATGGTAAATTCAACACACACCTAGAAACCGATCCAAGTCAAACCGTTTGCATTTTTAATGGACGGAGGGAGTATTATACGATAATTCTTGTTGCTTTGGCGTACTGCATGATGCATCAATGAAAATTATGAAGAGGTCTAAAACTTGTTTTTCATTGAAGATGGCTCAAGATATCTAAAAGCTCTATGATGGAGGAATTCGCTATACAAAATCGAAGCTCGCAATCTTGAACAGACATGGAAAAGATACTATATTAATGAAAAGATCTTAGTGCTTGTCTATATGACTATATGCGTAATAATCAAAGTTACTTTTTTGGGGGAAAATAATCAAAGTTACTTTTAATATTGCCTTTTTTTCTGAAATTTTATATTTTGGTAAAACATAATGCAGACACTTAGGGCAACATTTGAAGTAAGCTTGTCATGCTACTAAGCCCATTATGGTTGGTAGGCCAACTGGCCAAAATTGATAGTATGAGCTTTTATTGGCTTACGTTAGAGGCCGATACACTCAAAATAATTTGTTGGTTAATTGTTTAAGCTGAGATTCTTGCTTTTATGGCTAAGGTCAAGAGTATATGTGTTAGAAGCTCTAGGCTAATAGGAACATTACAGAAACAATCACAGAGTAGGAGGAAGCTATTGTTTGCATTTTAAACTCAACTTTTACCAGAGCCTGGAGGTGTGACTGGTCTCAAGTGATGTTACTTGAATTGGGCACCTATATATTCTGGAAATATCAAAGATAATTTTTATGATACCATGACAAGTATCAAGGTATCTGCTTACAAGTTGGACCTCAGTGGTTTCTGGATTCTGATAGAAGGTGGCTAGATTATCTGGTGATTTGGTTTGAGGTTTATGAGTTCGGAGAGGAATTTGACAGTTTTGCAGAGGTGTGCATTTGACCAATTAAGATATTGGGTTAGAAAGTATTAGGTTGATATATATTTTACGAAGTTGTCGGATGTAAAGAGGTTTGATATTGGCCGGTTATTCAGCTGGAGCAAGCAGGATATACTTTATTAACTGTTAAGGTAGTGGAAGGTTCTAGTTTTGTTTTGTTTTTTTTTTTTTTTTTCGTACATATGGAAAGGACTTGGTGTAATGATTTTAATGAGGAAAATGCTTGGAGTGTTTTCTTCCATATTCTGTTCTGGAGCATCTTCAATTGACAGATGATGAGTTTTGCAGCTTGTGCTATGATTTAAAAAGGAAAAGGCTTTGTTCTTCCATGTTTCCTTTTGAGGCATCTTCAGTAAAGTGACACGTGGTGTAGCCCGTGCTATGATTTTAATATAGAAAATGCTATGTACACTGTTATGGACACGTGCGTCTTGGGAACTCTCTCTTTCTACTGTTTGATTCATTATCTATGCCCACATGTTCTGCTACTAAAAGTTCACCACGGAGCAACAAAAGAGAGTGAATTCGCAGAAAATGAGAGAGCACATAGGCCACAGCAATTTAGCAGGCGCCTTTAATATTCAGTTGTTTTTTAGTCTCACCTTAAATGACGTACTTGCAATATTGCATCGAGTCAGGGATGACTCTATATAACATTTGCTTTCAGGATAGAATGATATTGACAATAGGTAGTTGTCATAAGGAAAAAGGAAGAAACAAAGGACAGGGGCACGTTTAAATAAAGTAGGAAAGGGGTGGGTTCCAGTATTAAATGACTTTTCTTTTCTTTTTATAGATCTTTTTTCCTAGGCAATGATGGATGGAGAAAGATGCTAAGACTTGTGTCATTCTGTGTCAATTTCCTCTATGATTTGTTTGACCTTTCATCAGGGACTGTTATCATTGAGACATGCCAATGTAATTTGAAACATTTTATGGGTCAACCAGGAGCTGAAGACCTAAATGCACTTCTATGGGGCGGAGAGAATGAGATTTGTTTATAGGACGGTCATAAAATGATTGTCTATTCTATGTTTTCTTTGGTGGAATGGTGTAATGATTTATTTATTGCTAGAACTTCTAGCTATGTGTATTAGTTTTTAAAACTGTGCAAAAGGATTATTTTATTTTATTTTATTTTTGACTTTTTAGCTGTTATTGAAGATTACCTAAAAATGTCAAAGTTGTATTATGGTTTTTGTATGTCCCTTTTCTTCTAATTTTACCTCCTCCTTTTTTCCTTTTTCCTTTTTCCTTCTTTCTTCTCTCTTCTCTCTTCTTCTTTCTTCTTCTTCTTTCTTCTTTCTTCTTTCTTCCTTCTCTCTTCTGTCTTCTTTCTTCTTTTTTTTGGCAAGTTTTCCCATAGATGGCCAATGTTTTTGATGATGGATATTGTCCTTTATACTATGTCAAACTGATATGACACCAACAAAAACCAAAGTGTTTACCCCATTACATGTGGTAAGTCACACTGATATTAACAGTGTTTCTTCCTATCAAATTTTCTCGTGTTGTGTATTACTTGCATATGTGCTTATAATGAATTCATATTTAGGTTCTGTTTTTTTCTTTTCTTTCCTTTAATTCTCTTTCGTCGCAGAGATTGTTGTCGAGCTTGTGTCGTGCATTACTCTCCTCTAGACTTCTTATTGATGCCCGACTCTGACTGTATTCTGTTGACTTCATGCAGACAGTTCACAGCCATGTTTTTGCTGAGTTTATTGACAAGCTTGTCTCAGAGGTTGGTGTCAACAAAATTATTACTGGCTCCCTGTCATATGATTTGGTAGGACGAGACCAAGCAAGCAGTCAGTTGCAGTTTCTTGAATCTTCTGCTTGTTATCGAGCTTGGCTTGCTGTTGAGATTTTGTGCACATGGCAATGGCCTAATGGCAGTGCCTTGGCCACTTTTCTGCCGTCATTGAGAGACCATGCAACAAAGGCTGATGATGAGCTGTTTAATGAGATGCTGAAGATTTTAGTTGAGGGTGCTCTTATTTATGGTTCACAAGTAAAAATGAGGTTTTTCATCTCGTCGATGGCTTCTAAGCAGGAGTTGAATGGAATTGAAGATCCCCTTTTAAGAGCCCTTGTTGCTCTGGTTTCAACTTTGTTCTGTGATAGCATTTGGGGGAAACAGAAAGCTATTGCACTTTTCCAGTTGCTTGTGAATAAGCTAAATATTGGCCAGGAAACAAATATCAACTGTCTGCATATACTTCCCCCACTGGTGTATATTCTTGTTCCAGTCTTAAAAGATAATGGTGTTGGATCCCATGACCTTAGAGAAGATTTTGAAAGTAATTCCTTGCCAGAAAATATCATCGAGGACTGGGTTCAGAGGGCTTTGATGTTTCCCTCCTTGATTTCAGGGACGTCGGATGAAGGTAAGTTTTGAATTATACTTTTAACTTTGGAATATGGTCGCTGAGGACATTTTGGATCAATTTCAATATGTTGTAGCATTAAGTGGATAGTAGGAAATGACTTTTAATGATTCGCCATAATGCTAAAATTTATTTTGAAACCTAGTTCCTTGCATACTTTAATGTTGAATTAGTGTTTTTTTGCTCACAAGTCAAATCATGTAAACATTGTAGATCTCTCAAAATAAAAATTGGGAAATTGGAAGTTTAAAGCAAATAAACCATAAATAGTCAACATAAGTGATACCAAACAATTTTGTTTCATTAGTCAACAGAAAACAGAAGTGATACCAAACTGGCTCAAAGAGAGTGGGTAGTTACAATTGCGATTAGGTAGTTTTATTAACTTAAGATTACTTTCGGAAAAAACCAAATCAGTTTTTTTCTTTTTTAAATAAAGTATCAATTAGAAATAAAAAAGGGATTTTCAATTGGGAAATAAGTCCCCAAAAGTGGATTTGCTAGACATTTTGTCTATTATTAAGATGGCATTTTTTTTATTGGAGAGACCTAGCAAGCGAGTTCAAATCCCACCTTAATCCTGACCATTCAATTTTATGGGTTCCAGCATCTTTTTAGATGCCTTTTTTTTTTTTTTTAATAACTGTGGGTGGTTTGTCTTTGGAGCCTAGTTTGCTGCGTGCACCACCTTTTACATCACTATTCATGATTGCAATTTATTTATTTATTGTTGTTGTTGTTACTTAGTTGCTTTGCCTTCTCTGTTGCATTTTTATGACCACTGTTCTAACAATCGGAGTAGAGGATGAAGCGAAGCCAAAACATTATCGAACCTCTGATATGCCATAGAAGCTTAATGTCACTTAATAGCTCTTCACTAGCCAAACAAGTGGATGCTTAAGCAGTAAACGGTATCATTTTAAGAAAAAAACAAATTTGTTTATGACTCGACCATGTCCTTTTTCTTTCTTTCTTTCTTTCTTTTTTTCTTTTTTGCAGGTTTGGTAGAATGGTTTAAGTTGCTCATTTCTTGCTATCCTGTGAGCGCGGCAGAGAATTTTGGAGCTTGTGAAATGAAGAGAAATCCTAGCCCATTGGAGAGGGAACTTCTACTTAAATTACTCCGGAAACAAAGATATGGTGTTGACCAGTCAACTGTGGCTAATGGGCCACCAGAGCTTCAGATTTTGCTGTCAAGATTGATAGTTATAACATTAGGTTATTGCTGGGCTGACTTCAATGAAGAAGACTGGGATTTTGTGTTGTCAAACATGAGGTCTTGGGTTGAGGCAGTGGTTGTGGTATTTGAGGAAGCAGTTGAAAGTTTGGATCACACACTGAGAAATGCCTCTTCTGATGACTTGGAACTTATAGCCGACAACTTCGAGCAACATATGCCAACTTTATCCCCTTCTAGTGTAGACACGGTAGTTAATTCCTTTTATGCATTTCACTTGATCTTGGGCTTTTTCCAATCTCAGGAAGTGGAGAAAACAGATAAGCTGACCTTTGTAAAAATGGAAAAATTCAACCACATGAAAAACCAAATAGAAGAGGGTATCCTTCGCCTGTTCCTCTCAAGTTGTGTTACAGAAGCCATGGCTAATTCAATTCACTATGAGCCTCTCTCACTTGTTGAAAAAAATCATCTAATTCATCCCCAGTTCTGGAAGATGATGGCTTCAACAATTGTGAAGACTTCACCTCTTGCTAGACAAGAAGCAATAAGTTCAGCTGAACGCTGGGGTTTAAGCAAGGGGCCAGTCATTTCGTTGATTGGAATTCTATTTTCTTCTAAACCAGTATCTTTGTTGAAGCTTCCTGCTTTTGTTGTCCTTTCATGTCCCGGCATCTCCAGCTGGGCTGTCATGAGTGAGAATACTTCATTTTCGTCAAGTTCGAACCTCACTGATGACCAGGTTGCAGATCTTGATCCATCTACAAAGGATTGTATTATTCTGAGGGAAGAATTATCATGCCTGATTGAAAAATCGTCAATTGAGATACTGCATATGCCTCTTGAGGCAAAAGAAAGGGTAAATTCTTCGGCAGTCGACTTGGTGTAGCTTGCTTCTGTATTCTGCCATTTAGTTCTCTACCATTTCTTTAGCAAGGCAAATAATTTCATGGTCATTTACAAACGGTGCTCTTTCATGTATGCAGGTCAATGTATTCCTTGCTTGGTGTTTATTACTATCCCATTTACTGTCTTTGCCTGCCTCATCTGTGGAAAGAGAGAGATTGGTACTACACATACAGGAGTCTGCTTCTACAGTCATATTAGATATGATCTTCCAGCATGTTCCATTAGAATTGTGTTCAGCATCTACATCGAAAAAGAGAGATGCCGACATACCGAAACAGCTGTCTGATATTGGTGCAGCTGCAACCCGATCCATAACAACTGGTTCATTACAATTCGCTCTAGATTCGCTCTGGCCGATTCAACAAGAGAAATTGGCTTTGCTTGCTGCTTGTATATTTGGCTTGATGCTTCGTCTACTTCCTGCTTACGTGCGAGGTTGGTTTAATGATGTTCGTGATCGTTCTGCATTATCCGCTATTGAAATGTTTACGAAAGCATGGTGTAGTCCATGCCTTGTCGCAGATGAATTATCTCAGG
>JAOVYX010022014.1:0-44070 GCA_035668315.1 Drosera spatulata | reverse complement strand
AGTTCAAGGCTGTTTTTACTTATCATCTATCTGTCGAAATCTTCTTGAAAGAGGTGAGAGCCGTCTAGGTGTGAGCTCAACACCTTCGGCAATGGCTCCTCTTCCTCAGTTCCAATGAGATTATTCAGAGGCATTTGTTCGCATGATGTAAATTAATCTAAAATTTGATTTCATCATTTGAATTGTGACTTGTGATTGTTCTACATAGAGAAAACCATATGTAAAATATGTATTTGTGTGTAACCGCAGTCAGATAGCTATAAGTTGGTCTCTGACTAACTTATAGAGTTATAGCCTCTTTTTTCTGGTCGAAAGAGTTATAGCCTCCTTAGCACAATGCACAACTTTGTTGGCTGAAGATATTGCTATTTTATACTTCCATGTTTAAAAGACTATATACCCTTATTGATAGTATAGGCATTCCCGTTATTGATAGAACCTAAGAAAACCGAGACATCTATAACCTTATCATATATTCTTTCCGTTTTATTATTTTTATAATTTTTTGATTTTATATGTGTATCGATATAAAATTTGATAATTTAAATTATATATTTCAATTTAATACATATTACGGGACAATCAAATATAATTTGATATAAAAATAATACATATATATATAATATTATAAAATAAATATATATTATAAAATATATAAAACAAAAATATATATATACGTACTTTGTTACATCTCCCCATCAGTTAGGGCACCACTCATTTTGCATTGCGTTTGTGTTATTGTTTACCTTTCACACAAATGAACTTCAAAACGTCAAAACTCCTCAAAGCAATCGAAGCAAACAAACCCTAGCAGCACCGCCGCCGCCGGAGCACCACCACCGCAATCCTCAGGCAACAGCCAGCACACAGTATCATCAATGTCGGAGTCGCAGTCGCAGCAATCGCTGTCTCCGCCGCCACAACTAGGTGAATTGTTGTCAGTGGCGGTGGCGGCGGAGGGAGGCGACAAGGTAACGAGCGAGCAAGCTTTTTCATGGACGCCGCCGGCGATGCGATTCGACGTGGCGCCGTATCGGACGCATCATTTCTGTCGGCAGTTTCGGAGTGCTGGAAACCCTAACAACTTCCTCAAAGGCGTCAAATGGTGAAGCATAGATTGCTGGATTGGATTGTGTTTTGATTCGAGATTGTGAGATTATGGTGGTGTAACTGGTGTTGGTTTGTATGATGAAGTTGTGCGGTTTGATGATCTTGTTAGGTCGCCGGATGGATCTTGCTTCGTTACGATTTGCGAGGATACAACGCTTCGCGTTTTTCATCTGTGAGTTCGATGAATTTTCTTTGCTTATTCTGTAGTAATATTTTGATGATCGAATAATGAGATTGAGCTGCTTCGGGTTTAGGGTTTAGGGTTTAGTTTTGTGGGGAAATTGTTGGTATGTTGTGTAGTGGCTTCTTGAGAAATGTGATTGTTGAGACATAATGAAGAAAAATAAGGGTTAATCGTTTTTTTTTTAAAGCAACTGTATTGGTGCTCGTCGGGGTATTTGTTTCCGCTGCATTGAGAGCGAAACAGGTTAGCGTGAAGCTATCAGGAATGGACAACTTTGTGTGCAAATTCACTTGCTTTATATAGAAAAGAGGGGGTTGTGAGGCAACAGTTGGAACTCAAAGGCAGAATTAAGTTTTAGGGATTTAAATTGGAGAGTTGTTGCAGGGTTCATACTGTCATGACGGATGTTTTCGATTCGACATATGTGCTGCCAAATATGACTTACGTGCCCATTCATTCCTTATTAAGCTTTATAGAGTAGATGTCCGGTTTTAACTTATAACCTATCTGTTTTTCCTATGCTGATGTAAGTTACGATTTTGTTATCCGTTCCGCTATTCTCTTCTCATTGGAGATAGGTTTCATACGTCATTATTCACGAGCATAATACGACAGTCCATGTGTGTGCTTCAATGCAGGCTTCCCTTGCTAGCTCCTGTGACTTTCACCTTGGCGTTCAAATGTCATCTTGAGACACAGGATTTACTCTATCAGGTCTAGAATGTTAGTTGATACTGTAGAATATATGCTGACATGAGTTTGACCCTTTTCTACCATTCAGGTCTGAATATGAAAGCAACTATGAAACTCGTTCTTTTTCTGAAGATCCAGATGAAGGTATGATTAACCTTAGAACTTCAAGGCTGTTTCTAGAGTTACATGGAGTCACTGGCTTATACTTCTTTTTTCATTACATTTTTTGCCAATTCAGATTCTCATGCTGCTAGTGTCGTGATGACCGAGGGAGAGTCGATATATGACTTCTGTTGGTACCCATTCATGTCTGCTTCTGGTATGTAGGGAACTTTCATAAACTCGCTTTCTTTTGGCCAAGCATGCTTGGGAAAAAAAAAAAACATGTGTACTACCTTTATCAGGCAACCACTAAACTAGTGTTTTGGAAAATTGGTCGGCGTTTCAGATACGACAAGTGTGTTTGCAACTACTACACGTGATCATCCTATTCATCTTTGGGATTCAACTACCGGTGAGGTGCTGTAAAAAATTGTAAAATTCGTTATCACTCTGGACTTGACAGAGTGAGTCATTTACTATGTCTCTCTTTGAGTACAACTACTGACCTTATTGATATATGATTACAATGTACGTTTGCAGCTACGATGCGCCTATCGGGCTTATGATGCCATGGAAGAAATCACAGCTGCTTTTTCAGTAGCTTTCACAGCTACGAAGTATGCAAGTGTCTATGTTATAGGATTAATTCTCAGTTAATATTGTATTTCCATCACTCTGTCTTTTAGTACATTATTTTGCTTAAATTTGCAGGATATTTGCTGGATATAATAAAACTCTGAAGAGTTTTTGATTTGCACCGTCCAGGTAGAGATTTTGTGCAGCATTCAACACTCAAAGGAAGTAAAGAAGGGCAATCTGGTATCTCCTTGTACCTTAATAGCTGAAATATTGTCTTTTTCAAAATATATATATTTATATAAATAGCGGAAATATTGTCTTTATCAATATATATATAAATAGCTGGAATACTGTCTATCTATGATTGAAGTAATTGCAAGAAAGCTCGTAAACCTCGCAGACACAGGGTTGTGTGGCAGGCCAGGGTTAATCTGAGGGACCTGAACTTTGTTTTCTACATTCTTACTTGTTTCATACTGGCAGGAATATTATCTGCGCTAGCATTTTCCCCATCGCATAATGGGATGCTTGCTACTGGTTCATATGATCAATCGGTTGCGATATATAGGGAAGACAACATGGAACTCTTATACTTGTTACATGGCCAAGAAGGTGGGATTACGCATGTAAGTGACCAACATGCTGATGATATAATATATGATGTCCTGATATTTAGTTAATCTGTCTTGTGAAAATTCTTTTTCATTACAGGTTCAGTTCTCGAAAGATGGCAATTACCTGTATATGGGAGCCCGAAAGGTGATTCTTCTACCTGCCTTTGTCAAGTAGTCTCCTTAATTTCAACAAAAGAAAAAAGTTCTCTGAGATCCATCAATCGTTATACTTGAAATAGTGTTCTGCTCTAGTTTTTCCTGAGTTTTCTGAAATTTGATTCTCATGCTAGGATCCATACATTGCTGGGATGTGCGCAACACTGTTGAGATCGTCTACAAGTAAGTAGAAACTTCCCAGAGCCAAGTCACTGATTCATTTCAATGTGCATTGTTTTATGCTATTGAAGAACTGGTCAATATCTTTATTATGATATTTTAATGGCATATGGGTCGCCATTTGAGCTTCTGAATTGAATCTTTGACTATATTCCACCCTTGATTAGGCTGTATAGATCAACAGAGTACACAAATCAACGCATCTTGTTTGACATCGAGCCCTATGGTCGGCATCTTGCCACTGGCAGCCAGGTTTGTTGTACTTAAATTGAACATCAAGCATATCATAGTACATCATAGTATATCTAGCATCTTGCCACCGTGCCAATGTCATCTAAGGACTCATGTCGCAATGTGTTCAGGATGGTTTAGTCCATGTTTATTACCTGCAGACGGGGCACTGGACCTCTGAGTTTCTCAGCGGCATCAGGTACAACATGAAGAAACAATGATTTCTTCTTTATCCTGATGCATTGCTCACATGCCATTGTCTCCTTGCTTATCAGATACAGTCAATGGGTTCTCTTTCCATCCATTCCTACCTATGGCTGCTTCTTCGTCAGGGCATCGAAGATTTGCAACTCTTGATGACAGTGAAGAAGATTTAAGCTTGAGAAGTACCTACATTTTCCACCCTTCTGTGATATGTGTTGAAAGGCTTTCCATCTTTCTTTCTAGTTGTTCGTTCTACCATTACACCTTACCGTTCTCCAATGTCTCATTACACGACTCATTTTGCTGTAGTTTTCCATAAAGCATCTTCAAAGGCTGCAAAATGTTCGAGCTGTTACATCTATTGATATGCGAACTTGATGAATGTTATGAACTGATGTCTTGAGTTTTTTGCTCTTTCTCTCCACAGCTTCTGAAAACTGTGCTTCTGTATGGAGTTTCTCTTACACTCAGATCACTGGAGACAACTGCGGCCACGATTCTGAAGATTCCAATGGAATCCCCGAAGAAAGGAACTCATGAACGAGAAACTGCTTTGTTCTATCGTGTCAATGCTGGACATTAACAGGGGCAACGTGAGCATCCTTGCTGAGCTTCACAACAATGGCTTCGTCGAAATGAAACTAATTGGCACATGCAAGCAGATCTAGTTATTAGCTGAAACAAACAATGAAAATGTTGCAGCCAGTTTGAACTGCACTAATGGCTCTCATTCCATTGTAGCTAATGTGATCGTTGAGCTTTCCCTACGTATATCACACATCTGTAACAGCGTCACAAAAATAGCACAATCACTGTCACTGACATCATAAGGTTATGGTTTTGGATATGAGTATTTTAATTATAGAACATTCCATAGTCAACATCCGAACTTGGCGGAAACGAAGCAAACTTGATTTTGGCTTGTTGGAAGAGCAGTAATTCTTATTTCACACAGTATTTGAGTAATTTTATTGTTTAATTTAATGAAAAAGTACACATATGAGTATGCAGCAACAATAATCGCTCGTTGTAATGGTTGACCGGTTTCTTTAACAGAAAAATCTCAATCTTCCATCGGATTTATCAAACTCCCACGTTTTTATTTTAACTTTTAAACTTCTTACCAGTTACCACTAAGATAGTTAAGCCTCCATTTGGATGAATTTGGAGTGGGAAAGCAACGATGGTTTTGAAACTTTCTCATCTGGAAGAACTTAATTAGTAAACAACATGAATGCCTCTTCTGAACGCAAGTCTCCTTGGCAGTGCCGTCATGATCAAGACGCCAGGCGAGGATCAGATGCATCGTCGAGTTCCACGGTTGAAGGATCGCCAGATGAGATCTCGGTATGAGTTCCAAAGCTAGTTGCCTAGTTGTGCTACAGAGATTTGGAAGTTAAATTTGAATGTTCTACTTTTGTCAACGGTGGATGATAGATCCGGTAAAGTTTAAACAAGTTCTCAAAATGATGAGATGATTTTACCAAAACAATCATATTAATTATTCGAACTCTTTGGTGAAGTTGTTCAATTATTCGTTTGATTTGGTTCATTAGCATTGTAGATTTGGTATAATCAAGTGTTTCTTGCAAAAGGAATGGCAGAACAAGGAAGCCGTAAGAGCTCAAGATGCAGTTACTACTCCGAAGAAGGATTCTGCAGCTTTCAATAGTCATAGAACGCCAAACTCTCCAGTATTACATAGAACGCCAGACACTCCAGTAACATATAGAACGCCAGACACTCCAGGAGTACATACAACACCGGACGCTCAAGTAGAATATAAAACGCCAGACGCTCCTATAGTACGTCGAACGCCATGTGCTCCATTAGTAGATCGAGGAAGTCGAGCTTTTCTCGACGAGGAGCGACGAAAGAAAATTACAGTGAGATTGTTTCCAGGGTAGACTCAGCTGAAGTTACAAGGCCAATACCCACAAGAAGTTCGGTTCAATCGTATTGTTGTTGTTGTTGTAGCTTGAAGAATCGTCGAACGGTCACAAACGATTGATTGTGCTGTTCAATAGGTCAGATTTACCTTTCCCGAACATTTTTGTTCGTTGGGATTTAAATTAGAAGTCAAGACAGTTGTTGCTAGTTGCCTTGCTAATATGTTTCAGCAGCTCAATGATTGAAGTGTCTTATAAACTAGTGAGTCCTCAATGATCAGAATTTTTAATAAAATTAATTTTTCAATATGATATCACAAACAGATGTGAGTTCACGAGTCGGATGGATATAATAGCAACACCATTTCTTTGCATTCTAATCCTCTCTTCTGTGACAGCATGATGCGAAAAGCATATTGTTCCTATAGCGACGGAGAGTGACTTTGATACGCTAAATTATGATAATCATGGACTCATGCATAATGATCAAGATCTTTTGTGACCGAACTATATGGTCCTGTTATGTATTGTTGATTTCGTAATCAAATGTACCTTTTGATTCGAACATTTGCACAAAGCAAATACTAACTAGCGGATGAGGATCGCCTGCTGTCCATTTTTTACAATATACGCGTTGTCTATGCATCTAAACCATCCAAAAAACCAAACAAAGAAAAAAAAACTACTTTCTGTGATGCATTTTCCACCATTAAATTTTGTGCTGACAATCTCAGACCTTAACTAGCGTTGTTGATATTAGTATCTACAAATCTGATTTTGGATATCACACACGATCATTATCTTTATGATCGATCGAGTCCTTAATCATCGACCTGAGATCGATTATATGCATTATCAAGAACATGCATGGGAAATTATAATTTGTCACAAAATGTCATCACCAAACTTTCCCCTTGTAAACAAATCAACAATAACACATGGGGTTACCTTTCTCCTTTGGGAAGAAAAGTCGATGAAACAAAAGAGCACCCACACGTTTTACTTTGCTTAAAGAGATAATAAGACATGCCATTGCATCCCCTAGTGGCATGCCTTGTACTCTAATAACAACTTTGGAGATGATCATTCTCTGTTTGAGTTCTTATGATTGATGTATGTGCAAATATAAATTATATCACCTTTATACATTTTGCAAATATAAACCCAATTCCTCCTTGATTATCTGGAATCATGACTCTTTATGCAAATTCAGTTATCATACGGACTCGTAATAAAATGACTTGATAGGAAAGCTTTTTAGTAACATCTAAGTTCGGCCAATTAACTTGCGTGAGTTCATCTATCTAAAGTCTTTAAGATGACTTGATCACACCTCAATCAACAATCATCTCGAGACAATAACCATACATAAAAAGCAATAAGATTTATCTGCATACCCACATCATCGTTTATAATTACGATTCAACATAAAACATTAGATACATTGACATGAACAAAACAAGTAAAAGTACAACGATACTGAAAAGTATATGAAATCGTGTGAATGTGAAAATGATAACAATATCTCACGTCATATAGGAAAACATCATGCCATAACATTTCCATCTTTTCATACCACAACTCCTTACCCTTCTTTTTATACACCCCATCACTATTCTAGTATTCTCCCTTTCCCCCCACTTTCTCCTCCTCTTTTTTGAGTGAAAGGTCCCAAACAACCACTTCGGCCCTTCCCTTCCATTCCCCTCATCATCTTCAATGGAAATCAATTCAATTCCTTTCCATTTACCCTCTTCCTATTATCATTCTCTCCCATGAATCACCCATTCCCTTCCTTGTCTTCCCTCTCCTCAAACCCTCTCTTCAACTCCTTCATCACTCTCTCAACTCTTACTCTCCTTTACTTTCCTCACATTCTCCTCAAGCTTATACTCTCACCTCTCATCATCTCCACCTTACTCCTCCTCATTCCCCTCCTCTGTTTTGGCTCAAGAACACATAGCGTCATCCAAGAAACAGAGCATACTCATCTCAAAAACGGAACCCGCAATGAAATTACACAAAATCCCTCATCTGGGAAATCTCAGAATGAAGAATCACGATCTGGGTCGGGCTCCGGATCGGATTCGGAGGTCTCCGAAAAACAGAGCATCATCCAAGAAACAGAGTATACCCATCTGGAAAATGGTGCTCGCGATGAAATTACGCGAAATCTCTCTTCTGTGCAGTCTCTGAATCCAAAATCGCGATCTGGGTTGGGCTCTGGTTCGGGTTCCGAGGTGTCTCAAAAACAGAGCATCATCCAAGAAACAGAGCACACCGCTGGCGAGAATGCAACCCACGATGAAGTTCATTCCAATTCCTCATCTGGGCAATCACCGAATCCAAAATCACGACCTGGGTCGAGCTCTGATTTGGAATCGGAGCTCTCTTGCTCGTTCATTCAGTGGGATGTGACCGCGCCACTTGAGGTCATATACGAAGGCGAAGAAGGAGAAAACGACGGCGTTTCAAAGACGGAAGAGATGATCCCGGTGGCAAGTATTGCGAGAAATCCTTCGTTGTCGATGTATTATCCGGAAACAGATTCGGATAGTGAGGAAGAGGGGACAGAGATTGAGTTTCCGGTGACCGGAGGGTGGAGATTCCGGTGGCGAGACGAGGAAGAGAAAGATGATGGGTTGATTGAGATTGAGTTTGATTGTGATGGAAAGAGAGTGGAGGTTGAAGATGAGAGCTTCATTGATATCGATTTTCTCCGGTGAGAGTCCCGGTGCGAAAACGGTGGGTCACCGGCGAGGAATGATCCGTTTTCCGGTGAGGGGTTATGGGGGTGATTAGGGTTTGATTTTTGGTTTCACTTTGGAGGGATTGGGGATTAGTGAGGGTTTTGATTTAATAAATGGGATATTTGACCCATAGACAGAGATCAAATAAATGACGATAATTATATTACTCTTTTCGTCTTATTCGAATTATAATATTATATTATACTTAAATTATTTAATATATTATTTGAAAAGTTTTATTTTTTATCATATAAAAGAAATTATGATATTGGTTCAAGATTATGATATATTACTTAAATTATAATCAATGTTGCACGATAATTTGATCGTCTTATAAATGATTCGTATCATGAATAACTTTATTAGTGACATAAACAACATTGTAATTTAAATGAGACGAAGGGGTATAAATATAATGTTTGGATTGTCGATTTCAAGAGATAGTCTCTCCGTATCAAAAGAATTACTACACTTATTAAATTAAGATGTTTCAATTAAATTACATCATTATCTTATTTTAAAAAAAATTTCCTATAAAAATATCAAAACATACTTACTATTTACTTTATAATCACATCAATTCATCCCATTATTTTTTTTTTCACTCTTCCCACTCACACCAGTCAAAAAACAAATTAGTGTTTACAATAAAAAATAACACACATAAATTAATGTGTCAAGTTAATTTTCTAATTCATTTAGGATGGAGATAGTAACTCATACTCCCTCCGTTCTATAATATAAACATAATTTGTTTATTTGGGTCATCCCAAAATGTATGCAGCATATTATATTTAGTAATATTTTCACATAAAAAATAACAAAATAATCATTATATGTTACAATACATACACTATATTCTCTCACAACTTTTACAATAAACTCCACTATCACCAAAAAAAATATTCATTATTCATCAAAGTTCTGATGAATTGAACACATACATAAATCTGTGTGTGGAATAAAAATGTTACATATATTATAAAACGAAATAAATATTATTTTTTGGATAATTATTTATCATTCTACATTAAATCTTGATAAATCTATATGTCGAATAAAATCATGAAACGAAATAATTATCATTTTTCGGGATAATTATTTATCATCTTACGCTAAATCTTGATCTATTGATGACTGGCACAAGCTTCGATGTCCGTTTCATGAATTTAGAATCGTCAACGTTCCACAACGATCAGTGCATTTATTGGATCTTGAGTATGTCTAAAACAACATCACCATTCAACATCACCCATGAAACACGAAGACTTTTCTGCTTATTTTTCGATTTCCCGAAAAAAGAAAAAAAACGCACAGGCCCAATACTGGCCAAGACATGAGGGCCCAACCCAACAGCATGAGGTACCAATAATTTGGGCCCATCGAAGCTTCAAAAACATGCAAAGGGGGGAATGACTCACCCTACGAGTGTTGGTGTATGATTTTGCAACCTCTTATCAATAGAACAACAATAAAGAGGTAATGAATATATGATTATTGATTTGTGTTAGAAAAATATTCAATGATAAATTATTCTTTTTCTAATCTAAAGTTAAGGATTTTGACCTAGTTGGCGAGTAATTCATCGACCGTTACGTGATTTCGGCTCGCGTCTGCGGCGATCTCGTCCATTTCGGCTTCCCTTACCGATCACATTTCTTCCGATTCCAGTCTCCGATTCTCTCTTCGCCGATCTCCTTCAAGGGTCCACGATGACGACGTCCTCGGCTTCTTCTAGAACCTTCCACAACAATCCCTTTTTTTGCCCAAACCCTTGAGAACCGTCGTCGTCGACGTCAGGCAATTCTGTTCTCGTGATCTCTCTTCCTCTTTGATCTTGATTTCACTGGATTAGAGTACATTATTCGATGTAGTTACGTCGCCGTTGTTCCGATCGATTTGTGCGTGGAGTGTGAATGGTTGATTTTAGGTTTATTATGGTAGGTTAAACCGTTGGAAATTATCAATATATTATGAGATTTGGATTTCTCAGATGAAAAATGGAAAATTATGATTTGGGAAGGAGAAGTGATGAGAATGTGGTGGATTTGACTGAGGAGATTGGCTGTAGATGTTGGAGTGACCGAGTGAGACCGTATGATTCCTTGATACGAGAGGTAAAATCAGACCCGTGATTCGTTATTTGATCACGAATCACGATTGATGATTGATGATCGGTGTTGGATGCCGAGGATATCCTTGATGCGCTTTCGTGTTATCGTGTACATCAATAACATCATTCGCTGTTACTTCTTGTCGTGACGATTCTCGGGAAAGAATAATGTTAGTGTCCTGACAATATTCTTGGAAGATCTGAAGTGGTGATATTGAACTATCAACATCACTAAGGGCCCTAAACTTGGTATTTGATGTTTGGATTAAGCCCTATATACGCAACCCAACCTAACTTACACATTGCCAATTGCGATAGCGCAGGATTTGAGAGGGGAAATCGGAAATGTGTGCATTGGTCTTACTCTGCAAACTAGGATAATGATTCATCTTTTCATGTGACAAGAATTGAGTTCATGATGAAGACATTCTTGACATGAGTATTTGACTAATAGACTAAATCTGTCCTCTAAAAATTGTCGATATGCTTACAATAGATTGTCAATTACCTAACATCAACTTTTTAATTTGATGCCAAATTTATGAAGATAATCCTGAGCAAGATGTTTTTGTAAGTCATCTCATCGAATAAGAGTGCTGCCCTGGTAGAGCTTGGAAGTTTGAACTTGATTGTTTGCAGTATCAGATTCTATTTGTTTTCTGTTCCTGGTGAATTTGCAAACAATGAGTTACATCCTGGGATAGAAGATCGACGTCTTATAATAGAGCAATCTACAATCTGCTGGTTACAGATGTGACAAGCGATACGCTAGCCGCCTAATTTGCCAAATAGTGATTCTCCCCAACAGATGGAGTATATTTTAGCATGGGTCAATGGTTACAATCTTCGTGGGCGTAACTGACGAGAGAATGTGTAGTTGTCTCACAGCACGTAGAGAAATGTCGTCGATGCTGTACAAAAGATGGTTGATCAATTGGCATGATCCCAAGTTGTACTCTCACAATGGTATTCATGATGGAATTTGTCAGGGACGTATCCTCGTAAACTGGTTGATCCATCTTTTAAAGTTAACGGCGTGATCTTTCCATTCATTCAGTTCCAGTGTGCTTACTGAATTCTTTTAATCCTGAATCACAGAAGATGCTGAGTTTTCTTTGTTCTCGCAGATTGACGGTATATCTTCGATTAGTGCCGACGAGCTGAAGGGACTGTCAGTCCTTTAGCTCAATCATCCGAATGTTGGTATGCATATCCTGTAGACTTCAATTTTCTATATATGTCTGACGACTCTGAAGTTGGATAACTAAGTTCAGATTGAGCTCCTTCTCTGATTCATTTTACCATTGTTATCATGTCGAAGTATCTTTCGGCCTTGCGAATACTGTTATTACCTTGTTGCGCATTTTTTGTGTCCATGACTCATTGGCGATCACTCGTGACATTCACTCTGGAGCTATTCGAGTTAGTCCTCATCTAGCTATACTTAAGAGTTGTGAGGACGGGTTGTAGCCGTCTAGTCTCGCATATGATGTTAAGTATTTCGTAGACACTTGAAGCTAGGCATTTTCGTCAAAAACTCTCTGGCTGACCGCGATCCATGACTTCACTCTGCAGTTGCCTCTTCAAGGAGGCAAGGATGGGTGGTTGGTCAATCTCATCGCCATTGGTATCCTTTCATGAAGTCATATACGACTAATTATGAACATATTTTTCATAGATGTTACGGCTGCTAAATGGAGGGTCAAACCTTATAGCCCTCGGCTGGACCATGTATGCTAGTGTTCTACTAGTCGTTACTGGTGTCGAGAAAGCCGAAATGTTGTGCTTAATGCAAGGTAAAGTCTTACCTTGCAGATCGTCATATCGATAGGGGCACTCATCCATAATCGAATTCTTGATCAATGTATACTTATAGGAATCCACGATAGGACTAGCTCGTGACGACTGGTTCTCCATAATCGACCCTCTCATTTAAGATTCCATGGTCAATCGCGAGCAGTGAGAGGGTCTTACCATTTAACCGTTTGCAACTTAAGTACTTGGTTATTGAACATTTGCTTCTAATTACCCTAAATTGATCTGATTTAGAATATGTATCTGATTTTAAACTTTAAAGCAATATTACAGGAGTGCCAACTTTTTCCCTGTTACATAGACATACAAGTGCCTGGACACTAACCTACATGATATAGACCCGTATGCCAAATCGTTATCAAGCATCTTATTTGTTGTATATAAAGTTGTTTGGAAATGATTGGCTATTATACTCGGCACTGTTATGTAGCCACGCAAACAGTGCCCGAAAGCGATGAGCTTAAAAATTTTAGCTACATTCTCTTATGCACCTTAATTTTCAAAAATTTCTCTTGTTCGTTAATAATAACGCAGTATTATATTTTGATAATTGATATTCTAAGTTTTATGGTGTTTTTTTGTTCTAAGAAGTTTTATCAATTAGTTCCTCAGGTATTCGGTGATAAATCAACACATAAGATTAATGTGCATGATCTTTGACGATATTCTACCTCGAGCAAAAGTTTGAAAAATATTTTGACCACAAAGGGCCAAGAAAGATGGAAAAGAGGGAGGCTCGAGGAGTGCTTGGAACAACATGTGAAGGATTGAATCTAGCAGCTTTGGTCATGGTCAAAAAAGGAATATATCATGTGCACCAAAAATGACAAAATGTGCATGCTATCAATTTTCTCGGGATATTTTTTTGGCTTTGAAGTTATTAAATATATATTGTCGATGTTTTCGATATCGTCGTTGTCACGAAATGTTTCAAATATCATCAGGTGATATCGATATTATGATTTTTAGCTTTAACTTTTGTTAAGATTGTCCAGTTTATTTTGAAAATGATTTTTTCTGAGATTGTTGAGGACAAATAGCAACAACTCCAACCAATTTGGATTGGTTTACTGATGCTTGACTCAATCATTTTTTTTTTAAAGGTTTTGGGTTCGAATCCTACTAGTCTCAAAATCCAAGTTGGTCACGTCCGTTGACTTCGGTCAAAGCTTTATCCGATGCTGATGGGGGCGTCTTGTCAGTGTCCAGGTATTAGTAGAGGTGCGCGACTTCGGTCAAAGTTTCACCCGATGCTGATGGGGACGCCTTGTCAATGTTCGAGGATTAGTCGAGGTGCGCGAGGTGCTCCGGACACCCTTATCATTAAAAAAAAAAAAAAGAAAAAAAAAACAACAGCTCCCAGATTATCATACAAATTCAATTTTTTAAATCATATAATTTCTGATTTGGACAAAGTTTAATCTAGTCATTGGTAGCCAGCCATGCCTTGTCACGTTTCAGGCCTTTAAAAAATTAATGAAAAAGCTGACATTATTGTGTGGAATCAATAATATTTTTTGCGGTACTCGTGGGCCTCGTCTAGTTAGTACTCCAGCTTTTCTTTTCTTTTCTTTTCATATTTCCTTTCGTCATTTGTTTGTAAATTTAAAAAAAATGGATAAATTTAAAATCAAATTTGTCATATTTAAAATAAATGATGAGAATGAGATAGTTTTGTTAAAAAAATAATATAAAAAAATATCTTTAAAATATCAAATTTTGTCTTAAAAATAACAATGCTATAAATTTATCTTAAGATTTTAATAATTATTTAAATCTTAAATATTAATTGTGATCAAAATAGAATATAACAAGATGATGAAATTTTTTATTTTTTTTTGAAAACCAGACGAAGTATTGAAAATATTAAACACAATCCTAACATTCAACTAATCACTCTAGATTATTATGTGTCTAATTTTAAAACTTCTAATTTTAAAACTTGTATTTATAGGATATGAATTTGTGACAATTTTGAATATCTCTATCAAATAAAATGCACATCTAATTAGTTGGACACCATCACATATAAAGAAACGTATTTTTTCTTTTTCATGTTAGTGGGTTCAAGATTTGGGAATAAGCTTTTGGGTATATATGACTGAGGCTTAGATCCAGATGGGTCAGTCACGTACAAGTGTTCAAAGTGAACAAAAGAAACTGATAATTGAATACTAGCAACAGCTTTCATAGTCATCACCTTTTTAGTCTTCTGCAAGTTGCACCTTTGCTACAACTTTAAACTTATATTGCACAAATATGGCAAAAAAAAAATGTTATGATAACTTGTTGGACACTAGGATCGTGTTGTATATTACGAAAAGAAGGCTCCTGTGAGCTAATAAATACTCGATTCGTTTCATTTTAATTATAATCGTTTGTTTCGACACACAGTTTTATATGTATGTTAAATTTATATAGAATTTGATGAAAATAGAGTATTTTTTTAATGACTATAGGATGTAAGTAAAGTTAGGAGAGAGAATGAGAAAGAAGAAGGAAAGAGATAATAACGTAGTTTAATTATATTTATATAAATTTATTATCAAATAAAAAAAGAGAAAATATTATAAATAATTGAGATTAATAAAAAAAATTGTTGTAAATAAATTGAGAATATATGATCAACTCCCTTTTTCATCTTGATCAAAAAATAAAAAATAAGAAAACCTCCCTTTGTCATCTAAATTTAACAAAAAAACGAATAACCAACATTCAATCCAGTTAGAACAAGTTATGAGATAAAGAGCTAAGAATGTAATATGTTGTCTCACATATGTTTTAACTCAAAAGTTTATAACTCGTTAGTAATGATCAATATTAGCAAATACTGCGTAGTTTTATAAGATATATTACTCCTTTTGTTTCAATTTAATTATAACGTTACATAGAAAATGTATTATTTATTATATATTTTATACGTTTTTTTTATTAATAAACGATATAATATAAATTTTATTTTGGTTCGGGAATATAATTAATAGGAATAACGTCGTTAACTTTATGATTTATGTGATCAAACGTTATAATTAAATTTAAATAGAAATATAACATTTTATTTTTCAGGTAATGTTGTTATATTTTCATAGACAATGATTTGTCAATGGTTGGTCACTGGAGTTTCTTTCAAAAGTTGTTTTTTCCTACCCTAAAACTTTTGGTTCAGGCATCATGACTTCTCTAATTTCCTTTCCCTTTCCTATTTTGTTTTCCATCCATTTGATTTTTCGTTGTATTCACACTCTGGCTCTAATTTATTGAGATAATTAATGCTTGCTTTTTGCTATAATACGTCAACAATTGACAAATCCCCTTTTGGCTCTTGGGCTACTCCTACAGCCTTTCATTTGCGTATTAGCCTCTCCTCTTCTCTCTTTCCGTCTTCATATTTTTCCCATTTTTGTTTTCTCTTTTGCATCTCATTGGTGAATATAGCTTTGCCCACTTCAATGGCAGAGCTATTATAGACCATTCTTTATAAAGTTTTTATTTCTAATATTTTTTCATTTTTTGAGCATATGGGTTCTTGTTTTGTATCCACAAAGCTGAGTTGAGTTGAGTTGAGTTGAGAGGTCAATTTGATTATGTATTCAGGAATCTGAGCTGGCATTATCAGTCTGAGCTTGGTGTTTAAAGCAGTGTTGTTCATCAGGTTAACAAAAATGTTTCCTTTAATGTGAATTTCATTGTCTAACATGAGGTACAAAGTACTTCTAATGCGCTAGCTACAACTACTCCACTTTGTAGCAGCCCCATGTTTTTTTCCTCTCATCTCCTTTTTCATCTTCTCATTAATTAGCTTTTTCTGCCATCAAGTTTCAATTTTTGCTGCTCCCAGTTTTCCCTTTAGCTAGATTACTCATCTGGGTTCCCATTATTTTTCACTAGATCCGCAAGTTGACCAAAACCCACCAAGATTTGAGTTTTTTTCCCATCTGGGTGTGTCCAATTGAGGTTTGATTTCACTGTTTTGGGGGTAATTGTGTCAATTTTGGATCCAAACCCTAGAAATAGTGATGCATTCAAAGAGGGGTAGAGATTCATTGTTTAGCTCGGATTCTGCTGCAAAGAGGAGTAGTTCTTGTTCATTCCCGGATGAAGTTCTTGAGAAAGTTTTGAGCTTGTTGAGTTGCTATAAAGATAGAAGTGCAGCATCTCTTGTCTGCAAGGATTGGTACCATGCTGAGAGATGGAGCAGAACCCAAGTTTTTATAGGAAATTGTTATTCAGTTACACCTGAGATTGTTGTCAGAAGATTTCCTAAGATTAGGAGCTTGATTATAAAAGGAAAACCTAGGTTTTCAGATTTCAATTTGGTGCCTCATGATTGGGGTGCTGATATTCAGCCATGGTTAGCTTGTTTTGCTACTGCTTATCCTTTTCTGGAGGAGCTTAGGCTCAAGAGGATGTGTGTTAGTGATGAGAGTTTGGAGTTCTTGGCTCTCAGTTTTCCTGGTTTTAAGAGGCTTTCTTTGCTCAGCTGTGATGGGTTCAGCACTGATGGCCTTGCTGCCATTGCTACACATTGCAAGTAATGTCTCTTCCCTTGTTCTTCTCTTGTGTCTTCCTTAGTATCTGAATTCCGAGATTCGATATCTTTGATGGTTGAATTTGGAGCTTGATTAGTGGCTAGATGTGATGGAATACTTGGATTGTGTTTGGGGATCTTTTAATTGGCTTGATCTGGTATTTGCTTAATATATGCCAGGAGTTCTCATTGAAATGTTTGAAATTACGGTTCTGTTTGCCTCTGTTATCCGTTTTAGATCTGTAGTAATTGTTGTTAGAATTAAACTTCAAAGGGATAGCCTATCTTGTTGTTGTTTGATCTGAAAATGCTAGCTATTATTAGGGAGAGGATGTGGTTTTGCTTCTTGATTAGTTTGCTTGAAGAGATGGTTTCTAGTTGATAGCAAGTATCACCAAGCGATAAATCTTGAAATTGTTGATTGATGGATTGTTATTGTTGTTTGTTGATGATTTTCTTTGTTATCATTTCTTCAATTATTGAGCCTCTCTATGTGTTGAAGATGAAATAATCTCATACCATGATTGACTGAAAGGTTAGGTTTAGTAGATCATGCATTGGATTTTAAGCACTTCTGTTAGATGACAAGACTTGTTGCTAATCTCAAATTGACTTTTCTTGTTGAAGCTTTTTCGTTCATTGAAGTCGGAAGACCTACCTGTGCTTATGTTTAATTATTCAGGCCTCTAAATTTATGCATAGCTCAGTATTATACATGGATGACTAGAGCACACTTCAAGCTGTCTTAACCCATAGGCAAAGGTTTCGCCATGAGTATGATTTTCATAATATTTTATCGATAGGTTACATGAGTATGATTGCCATAATTTTTCGCAATGAAGAACATAGCTTCTTCGCAAGTAATTTGACACCTGAGGCCTGATACTCCGTGAGGACTACCGATGCATTTGCAACTCAATTATGTGCATTGTGCAATGATGATAAGCGTTGTTTTTATTTCTAATCGTGAAGAAGTAATCAAATACTTGTAAAGCTTGACATACTTCCTTGTTTTGCCGTTTTGTCCAGTAGTACAACCTTCAAATGCAATCCTGTAGTTTACAACTCAAAATACATGTCTTTGTGATTATTGTGCTGTGTTCTGCTTCTTTAATTGGAAATTCATGATCTTGAATCCTTTGACACGTGACAGATACTTGGTGGAGCTAGACATTCAAGAGAACGGCATTGATGACCGCAGTAGCTGTTGGTTAAGCTGCTTCCCTGAATCGCTAACATCGTTGGAAATTCTGAACTTTTCCCATCTTACAACTGAAGTCAATTTCCCTGTGCTTGAGAGACTTGTAGCTCGGTGCCAATCCTTGAAGGTTTTGATGGTGAACAAGAATATTAACTTGGAGCAGCTTCAGAAGTTGCTTTTTCTTGCTCCTCAATTGACAAAACTTGGAACGGGCTCTTTCTCACAGGAGCTGAATTCACCTCAGTATGAGGCACTCGAAAGTTCGTTTAACCGGTGCAGGAATCTTCTCACCTTATCTGGTTTACTAGAGGCCAACTCTTTCTATCTTCGAGTTTTATATCCCGCCTGCAAGGAATTGACCTTTTTGAACTTATGTGAGGCTGCTTTGCGAAGTGATGATCTTGCTAAACTTCTTGCTCACTGCCCTAATCTCCGGCGACTATGGGTAAGAAGCTTGCGGTTTCCAATGGTCGACTTCAAAACATCAATACTAAGTGAATGTTATGCCTTTCATTTGTCGATTTCATCTGCTTTCATGAAACTCAAACCTGTCCCCGAGGAACTATTTTCTGTATGAACTTAAGTTATTAGTTGGCTTCCCAGGAATTTCCTGTCAAGTCACGATATCCTCTTATTATTTTGAAGCTGTATGGCGATGGATAACTAGTTGGTTGTGTGTTGTAGATGATCAAAGGATACTGCTGATAATCTATGTTTCCGCTCTCTGATTAGGTTTTGGATACCGTAGAAGATAAGGGTTTAGAGGCTGTGGGATCATGTTGCCCGTTACTCGAGGAACTTCGTGTTTTTCCAGCTAGTCCATTCGACCCAGATATTGCCCACGAGGTGACAGAATTGGGTTTTGTAGCAGTTTCCTATGGATGTCCAAGACTCCGCTATGTCCTTTATTTCTGCAGGCAGATGACTAATGCTGCGGTAGCCACTATTGTCAAGAACTGTCCGGACTTCACCCATTTCCGCCTGTGCATCATGAACCCAGGTGAACCTGATTACCTGACCAATGAGCCGATGGATGAGGCTTTTGGTGCCGTGGTCAAAACATGTACCAAGCTCCGCCGTCTTGCTGTCTCAGGACTATTAACTGATTTGACCTTCAAGTATATCGGCGAGTATGCAAAGAATCTTGAGACCCTATCAGTTGCATTTGCTGGAAGGAGCGACAGGGGAATGCAACATGTTCTCGAGGGATGCCCCAAGCTTAGGAGGCTAGAGATAAGGGACTGTCCTTTTGGGAATGCGGCTCTGCTATCCGGGCAAGATAAGTATGAGTCAATGAGGTCACTTTGGATGTCGGCTTGCAATGTGACGTTGGACGCCTGTAGATTTCTAGCTAAGAAGATGCCACGGTTGAATGTTGAGGTGATCAAGGATGACGAGGATGACGAGAGCCAAGCGGAGAAAGTCTATGTTTATCGTTCCGTGGCCGGACCAAGGAAGGATGCACCGCCTTTTGTTCTCACTCTTTGAGGTTGATGCATCACCTTGGTAAGCTTTCTCTTTGATGTTTCATATTGTTTTGCTCAAATAACCGTAGCTGCACTCACACTCATGATTTGTTATTTGTCTCGGCATTAATTTGGTAGTCATCATATGTTCTAGCGCTTAGAAGAGCCTTTTTCTCACTGTATGTTATTAGTCTCGGAAATGTGGTGTTATGGTTACAATCTAACTGATTGGCCCCTTTGCCGAGGTGTTGGGTTTTCAGGTGCTCGAAATTCCTCATCTGCCTATATGACATAGCTTGCTTCTTGCTTGTAAATATTGTTCCACTGAACGGTATATTGAAAGCAAGTTCTTCACTTCTTTGGACGAGCTCTCACCACAAGAAGCTCCGCCGAATCTGCAACAAAATACGCTTGGATTGGCCTTTTAGCAACTGCCAAGTTGGATGTCTTCTCATGTCCTCTTTGTTTCAGGAGCTCGGAAGGTTTGTCAACCGACAAATACGCTTGGATTTGTCAACTGCAAGGTCGTGTTGTTTTTACCTGTTCCAATCCTAGGCATTGCTTGAAACTTTCAAGTGTAACGTTACTGCCAAGTATCGAGTTCCTGGAAACGCTGCATGCTTAGGTCTGGGCATTTTGTTATTGTTATACAATAATGATGACGATGAATGGTGATACTCCTTGATTCATTCGGCAATGTAGTTTTTGTATCATGTATCGGAATGTACACTGCGGATTCTTTGTCGAAACGGTCGATGTTTCTCATCCACATACGAAGTGGATGATTTATGATTACATATTTGGAATTCATGTCGAGCCTTCCATTTATGTGAGTTAGTTTGTATAATCAGCAGTGGCTATGAGTATACACAAAATTTGTTCGATAGACGTAGTGCTTATCCTGTACACCATGGGAGTATCGGAGATGTTAATGTTTTTTCACTTTTTCCTTCCCCTTTTCGTACTGTTCTATTCCTAATGCGCTGATACTGTTGTTATTAGTGCCCGTTGAGAACTGGTGAAGTGACATTAGTGCTTCCGGTAAAAGCGTTTGGTCAACATTTTTTGTTGTCGGGCTGGGTGGAAGTGGTTGGATGTTACTGAACTTTGTTAAATTAAAAATAAATGGAGTATAGGTATCAGCAAAAAAAAAAAAAAAATGAGTATAGGTTATGAGGTGTTGCGTGAACAACCACCACCAATCATACTCCCTCCGCTCCGTCCCATATTCAATATTGATTTAAGAATTTTCATTCATCGTTTTAATGACATAAAAAAATTATATTATTAGTTTCGAATTAAAGTACATAATTTATAATTTAAACTATTAATAATATTTTACGATAATTTTTAAAAAAATGATATTTGATCATCTCGTGATGTGAATCAAATTTTTCCTCGACAGATATGTTTTCAAACTATTATAAATAATTTAAAATAGAAGGAATAATACATTACATTGAGATTTATAAATTATAAAGCTGTTTAAGAAGAGGAACAGATCATATCAAAAATAGTGAATCCCAACGAAGAGGATGATTATGATTTTCAAAATAAGAAGACAAATGCAATTACCGAGAGGAGAATAGGAGATGCACCCTTTTTATTATCAACGTTAGAGCATTGGAACTCCAATGCTACATGTTATGTTTATCAAGGGAACCCTATACTTTGATAATAAATAGTACAAAATTGTTATAATTTGACAAAGTTACTCCAATACTAACAAGTTATAGTTTAACAATCTTCACAATCTCTTCTTTCCTTTGGTTTGTTTTTGGAAGCAAGTATGCAAGGATGATGACATGGTATAATATAGCATTGTTAAACTTTATGTCAAGTTTGACAATATTTTTAGCATTCTCAAAATTTGGAACAAAAAATTTTGTTCGTTGCAGTAGAACAAATGCATCAAAATGTCAAATTTTAGTTTTGACAATTCAAATAGCAAATGCTCTTATAAGACAAAAAGATTATTTCTGGATATCTTCAAATACATGGAGACCAACCTTGATTACATGATCGAAACAAAAGACTATATTGATTGAAAAATCGATTCTATCTGTCGAATCAACAAGAATAAGAAGATAAACATAAAAAATTGAAAATGAATTACAAGTCCACGAAAACCAAAAGGTAAAAAATATCCCAACGGTAAAAACACAAGTCAAACTATTGGAAACCCATTTCGATCATTAGTACGGAACGAACTTATAATCATGGAATTTTTTGATAATCATATTCTGCCCTTAAATTCTTCTTGTTACAAGACCATCATTTACACCCGACCATGATTCGGTTTTAAACCGAAACCGAACCATTAGATTGGAAACCGAAACCGTAATAGGACCGAAATCGAATCGCAAGTCATCGGTTTGGTTTAAGTTCCATGAAAAGCAAAATCGGAACCGTTGGTTCCGTTTTGATTCCAAACAGTATATTTTTCGCTTAAAACTTGAATTCTTCAATAGTTCATTTTCGTTATTTATATCTCAAAATTTATTTTATCTTAAATTCTTATAGTTGAAATACTTAATTTCTATCCGTGATCCATTTTTTTTTATATCGATCGTATCTCAAGAACATTAAGTGTAATTTTTCATAGAGCTATATGTGTTTTGATATTTTTCAATCTTACATTATATTTTATTTAGACGATTTATCGAGTAATATCATTTGATATGCATCTCATGTGTAAGACGATGTCAAAATGTAAAGAAAAGGAAAAAAATTTAAGTTGTGTTTAGCTAAAAGTGAAACCTAAACCGTTATTAAACCGAAATCGTATCCAAACCGATGATTCTTGAATCAGAACTAAAACCGACTGAAAAAATTTCCATTTTCATTTATTTTTTTATTAAACTGAAATTAACGATTTCGAAACTGTCATCAGATCTATCAGCATTGACATTGAAGGACAAAACAAGATCCACTGTTCTTAACACCAAAGGTTGATCTGTCTCAATAAATACAAACTCATACGCTTCATCATCACCTCCAATCCAAATAGTATACTATACAGCACTCTCCATTATCATAAATATTTTCTTGTCAACTTATGAAACCAAACCCCTCACATGCATGAGATTCCAAGAATGAAACTTTGATCAAATAACCCAAAAAATCACAAAAATTTCAGATACGTGACAACGTGAGAGCCCTCCACAACACTGGCCACACTGTGTTCTTCATCAACCATTTGCCAAAAACAGTGTTCTTCTCTCAAATCCCCAAAATTTCCCCCAAATTTCACCACCCATTTGCCAAAAACCCTAATGGTTTCACTCAAAATTGACTGAAATTCACCCAAAATGGGCCAAATATCCCCACCGCAAACTGTCATCGGCGCCGGAGATGACAAGCTCCGGCAATCAATTAACCTGATTTCGTCACTGATTTCAGAATCACACACAATTAGGGTTTTTACATCGAAATGGGGAGCAATTAGGGTTAAGCTAGACGATCTCAATTCGATGTTGATATCTGCTCAAGATTGTGATTTGGGAGATGATAATGAGACCCTTTCGGATTTGGTTTCGACCTTCATGATCACTGTTAGCGATTGTCGGGATCTCGCGGGTCGGTGTATTAGGGTTTCGTATAGTGGGAAGTTGCTTATGCAGAGTGATCTTGATAAGTTGTGTGTGAAATTGGATTCCCATTTGAGGGATCTATCTGGGTTTTATGCCGCTAGGGTTGGCTCGTGTGCGATTGTGGTATCGCGGCCTGGGCCGGGTGCTTCGAGGGATGATATGAGGTTCTATGTGATGGATTTGTGTACTAGGTTGAGGATTGGGAGTGTTGAGATCAAGAAAATGGCTTTTGTTTCGCTCAATGAGGTTGTTGCTGAGGATGAGAAGTATGTTAGGGTTGTGGTTGAAATGAATGATATGTTGATCTTATTAGTCGATTGTCTCGAATCGTTGGAACCCAATTTGCAAGATGAAGCGGCCAAGTTGGTGGCGGTGATTGCGGGGTTTGATGCCTTCAAGGTGTCGTTGATTGGTGTTGGGATTATTGCTCCATTGGTTAGGGTTTTGGAGAGTGAGAGCTTTAGAGCGAAAGGGTTTGCTGTTGAGTGTTTGATGAAGTTGACCGAGAATGGTGACAATGCTTGGTCGCTTTCCGCCCATGGAGGCGTCTCGGCTTTGCTTGATGTTTGCAGCAATGGTGATCCCACGGATGGATTGGTTGGTCCTGCTTGTAAGGTTTTGAGGAATCTCGTGGGCGTAGAAGAAATCAAGAGGTTTATGATCGAAGAAGGCGCTATATCAACGTTCACAAGGCTTGTTAGGTCCAGAGATGAATTGACGCAGATCAATTCCATCGATTTTCTTCAGAGGATTGCTTCCGGGGATGAGCCGATTGGCCATATGATCGTCAGACAAGGAGGGATTCGCGAGCTAGTTCGTATGTTCGATCCTCAGTCATCATCTTCTTCATATAAATCAAGAGAAACGGCATTGAAGGCGATCGAGACTATTTGCTTTTCTTCGCCTGATTGCTTCAACTTATTGGTTAACTATGGGTTCATGGATCAACTACTATACTTCATACGTCGAGGTGACAATTCCATCCAGGAATTATCCCTCAAGGCCGCGTTTAGGCTCATCGGGACATCAGAGGAGGCAAAAAGGATGATGGGGGATGCCGGTTTTATCCCGGAATTCGTCAAGTTCCTCGAAGCGAAGACCTATGAAGTCCGAGAAATGGCAGCCGAGGCGATATCTAACATGGTATTAGTCCCCAAGAACAGGAAGAGATTTCTGCAAGAGGACAAGAACATTGGCATAATCCTTCGCTTGATTGACCCAAATGAGGTGAACTCAGGTAACCTGAAGTTCTTATTATCTACATTATTGTCAATAAGCACTTGTAAATCAGCAAGGAAGCGTATCATCGATTCAGGATGCATGAAGACCATCGAGAAACTCGCAGAAGACGGTGTTTGTGACGCCAAGAAGATCATTAGAAACATATCTACGAACAAATTCCACGCCATGTTGAACAAGATATTGCATTCGTGATCAAAGAATACTGCGATCTCGTTTTCTTTAATCAATCTGTATATCTACATGTTATTTTCATTTTAGCATGAGTTTATATGCTACAAAATCCTGGTTTTTTTTTGTTTTTTTTTTGTATGATCTGGTTGAATGCAGCATAGTTTCTTGTGGGTTGTTGTAACCTGTAAAGTACAAGTAGGATATGAGGAATAAAAGCACTGTTTACATATTTTTTCCTCAGAATTGAATGCAAAAAAAATTGGAATTTGATGGAGATGTTACACTCAACACCCTTTTTGGGCGGCTGAAAATCAGCTTTTTACACCTTTGCTGTGAGTTCTTCATTTACAGTTTTGTTGGCCAAGTTTAATGCTCTTTATGAAAAGCCTGGTTTTTTTGGCAAGTACATTTGTGCTAAAATGATTTCTTCTCTTCTTTGTTCTACCATAGTTTCTTTCATCTTCCACCTTAACTTGAATTGATCGTACACATGCGAGCATAATTCGATTCAAGCATGATTCGAGTATAATTCCAGCGTGATATTTGAGTTCCGGTAGCGAGTCATTTTCACCTTTTGGAGCTCAATCAGTTTTGCTATGTGTAGAGCATAGAACTGTTCTTGTATGGTAAAATCATCATGCAGGATCGAAGAAGTTACATGAGCTGAAGTAGCGAGGAAGCTACGATGCACATTACTTCTCATCAAGTATAGGTCGGCAACAACAATTCGTTCGTCCATCTCATGCTAAGTGTTCAATATTTCAGAAAAATACTTCCTCGGTCATATTTTTTCCGTCTCACATAATTTGTATGTTTTGTCTTAAATTTTTTACAACATTTTTATTTTTGAAGTGTTATATATGATTAAAAATTAAAAAAAATGAAAAGAGGAATGAATATGTGCTTTAGAATTAAAGTTGGAATATAAAGAAAGTAGGTCTAAATTACGTGTCAAAAATAAATACTACAAAATATATGAGACAGAGAGAGTAATTTTATTGCAATATTTCTTTTGGTTAGTCCTAATATAAATACAGCATTTCTATTATTAATCAATTTTTGTTAGTATAATCAAATTACCTCACCATCTCCTTCCTCCTTCTTTCTCATTCTCTCTCCTAAACCTCACTTACACTTTACTACTATTAAAAAAAATTCTTTATTCACTAAATTTTATAAAAATTCAACACGTATAAAATTACGTGTTGAATCAAACTATTTTATTTAAATAAAGACGAAAATAGTAAAATTCTTGCTCGTTTTTTTTCAAATAAATTAGTTCCGATATCGCGTTGAGGAGCTTATTTGCTGAAAAGTGAAACCAGAGCTCCAAAGAAGCCATTATACTTGCCACTATTGCTCGTCAAGTTAATGTTGTGGCAACCTTAGATATTGTAAGCAAATGTGTACTATCTTTGATAATAATTGGAGGGCATTGTTGAGGTATACAAATCCTCTTTGTAGACTTTCCTTGAGGAGGCACATGTGAAGAAGCATGGGGACAATATGAAATGTAGCAATGAATGCTTTGTTTTTGTTAACAACCTCCACATATATCTGAAACAGAACAATGAAAGGATGAGTATGGTAGATGAAGATTGGTGTATATGATGCCAAAAATTACCCAACTGTATTGTCTTGTCTTTGTTGTATTGATCTTGTTTGTAATGAAAGGGTTTTTAGTTGCTTATATTTCGAATCCTTTTTTTTTTTTTTTTTTTTTATAGAGGCCCATCATGGACAGTCTATTACCCCTTGTCAATATTACATACGTTGAGGACATACATTGGTAATGCATCCAACCATTCCCCTAACCTATGACATTCGAAAACATAAAAAGCGATTTTGTACTTAGCAGGATTTGCTTCTCTACAGACCCAGGAGTAAAAAACCTCTTTAAAGAATTGACTCAGTAAACGACAATCTCGAGTAATTCGACCCTGCATAGATAGCACATCATCTCGTCTTATGTGGGGGTCGAAGCTTATGTGTTGAATCTTTTATATTTACAAAATTTGAAGTGGATGGGAAATCCAAAATAATTGGCTTAGAAATCTTAATGATAGATTAGTTGATTCGAACATTCATTTACCATTATCATGATCAAAATTGAAATTCTGGCATAAAAATGAACTGCGACCATCATTCCATATATTGCAAACTTTGTCTTAGAGGTATTCAATGGAATACTGTAGTTTACACGTAATAAACGATATGGGTGAGGATTTAGCTATGGATTTGTCATACATAAGGTGAGCATCTAGATGCAATAAACAACGTAGGAATTCGAAGGTAATGTCGGGATCAAGACTGCCTTAGGCAAACAAAGTGATGATTACGCCTAAGCTATCGACATTATCGTCACACACTTGGGAGTCAATTTCATCTAATCATCAACAAAGGCACATAAATATACATCAAATATCTCATGTATAGTTTGACGAAGAAGGAGAAAGATTGTGAGCCCTTTTGTACAACAAAGAAGCATTATTGGCGGTCCATCACCTAAAACGTTTTGCTCCTTTGCTTCGTAGAGAAAGATACGGTTTAGAGCTCAGTGGCCACAGTGCATCATGAGGAAGTTACATTTTAGTATCTCAAATCTATGAATTGTAGATTACTTCAAAAAATCTACGATTGTAGATTAGATTGTGACCATATATTTCATATTGCAATTGTATATATTCGTAATTATGGATAAGAATGCGTTAAGTTGTTGGTTTACTCTATCTTAACTTTACTTTTTCTTTTTTTATGTGATTTTTGTTCATTATTTCTTAATTCATTAATCCATCAATTAAAATCTAATCGTTTGATCTCTGTAATCACACAACTAATATTATCCAAATCCCTATATTCTACTAATATTTTTCGATGTATATGTTCTCAGTAAGCTTACAACTCAGGTAGTTACTTGAGTTAATGCCTCAATCATGGATTTCAATCATCATTTACGAGATTTCGTATCAGAGAATCTGATCAGAAATTGCCTTAGAAGCATCCGAAAAAAGGAGACACTTATGTGAAATGTAGCTACCCAAAAGGAGTCCCTTGTTTTCGTTTGTTGTTTTCTCTTGTTGTTCTTTACTACAATTTTCAATTGGATAACTACCGACTGTGAATTCAATATAGGAAAGCTCATTTCAAGGCCCACCTACATGATAGTTAGCCCATAACAATACCAGGCCAATTGGCCCGTTTAAAATATATGAGCCTAGTATATAACGTAAAATTACGTTAAATCTATAATTTGTAAATGTTCAAGAAAAAATATCAAATTAATGTGATTGATATCAAAGTTTGGTTTGAGATTATAGTTAAGTTGTAGATTTTATTACATACTCACGTTTTTTTTTGGATAAATATTATATATTCACTTTGATTTTACTCATTGGTAATTTGATTCGGATAATTACGAATCATTATTTATATATACACAAGTACCATACGTAGAGGTCAAAACGTGATCAAAACGTGATTTTACTCTCTCCATCTTCTTTCATATCTGTGTTTGTGCGCACTGCTTGGAACACCAGCCTCCCACATCGACGCCTTCTTCTTACCATTGTTCGTGATCGTCACAGCCATGCCACCTACCGCAGTGATCGCCAAAGGAGACGAAAAGGGTAAAGAGTACCCTGGAAATCTAACATGGTACGTCATCTGGGCTTGCGTCATCGCTGGTATGGGAGGTCTCATCTTCGGATATGATCTCGGTATTTCAGGTACGCACGAGTATTAAGTTTTCGATTCACTACATATATATAGGAGTACGTAAGATAACCATGTACGATTGATAATTGGCTTAGGTAGCTCATTGTAAATATATGCGTGGAAGTAATATTCATAGTTAAAAAAAAAAAAACTTTTTACTTGTGGATCATTCCATCTATACTAATATGCAGTGGTGACGAACCTTTTATATGTCCATTGTTTCAAAAATGCATTTTTTTGATCAGACACATCCGGACAAAAGAAAAAAGAAAAAAAGAAAAAAGAAAATGCAATTGTTGTGGCAACTGATTAAAAAGACGACACAATAAGGAAATTGAAGCGCTAAGTTGGCAAGACCATTAGCTAAGTGGTTGCAAATTGTTGTAAAAATGGTTGCTTTACTTATGAGCAAATTTGGCACGTCAGGTTCGAGAGAGATCCTGTTCTTCTTGTTGTTTTATGATCGAATTGCGTGATTCTGAGAAATTATATGATGCACTGGTGATTGATGTTTGGAGAGTAGTTGTGGTTTGATTACTCAATATTCAGCTTATCCTATCATGTGGACACATTTAGATTTTATTTTTCTTGGTTAGTTTATGGATGCTTGATTGTTCGATCCGCGGAGAAACTTGGAGATGTTCTCGAGAGGTAGTTCTTGGAATGGAGATCGGCTCCATTGAGTGGTTTTTTCGTACGCAACTTGATTACTCAAGATTCATCGTATGTTAGGTCGGGTTAAGGATGTGCTGTGATTTGATGATGCAGGAAGGGTCTCTTAGATTAGCTGATGTTTATTGTTTGATGTTCGATGAATGCTGTATACCTGGTGTTGATTAATGAGTTCTGTTTGTTAATTCTCACTGATATTTAGCGGCACACGGACTTATGTTTAGCAAAGCAGTGTTTTAAAATTCGTTAATTCTGAATTTTAATTACACGAGATTCTAAATTTATAGCTCATCTCCATTACAAATATGTTAATTCTGATGCAATCTTCATGAAAAACAGGTGGTGTTACAGCGATGCCCGAGTTCTTGGAGCGTTTTTTCGAGGACGTGTATAAGAAACAAAAAGGCAATATATCGACTAACCAGTACTGCAAGTTCGACAGCTTTAAGCTGACCTTATTCACCTCATCCTTGTACTTGGCCGCATTGTTCGCCTCTTTGGTAGCATCCGTCTCAACTCGAAAGCTCGGCCGAAAGGTGATGATGATTTCCGGAGGTTTCGTTTTCTTCGCCGGAGCACTCATCAATGCCCTCGCTCAAAACATTTGGATGCTTATCGTAGGCCGCATTCTGTTGGGTGTTGGTGTCGGGTTCGCTAATCAGGTTTGTATATAACTTCTATCATTGTTACAATTCTGAATCTTATTAGTTGTACATAACATATACAACATTTACGTAGTGATTTGCACAATGACATATATGTATATTGCAGTCCGTGCCACTATACCTATCAGAAATGGCGCCATACAAATATCGCGGCGCACTCAACCAATTTTTTCAACTCAGTATCACCATCGGCATCCTGATAGCCAACTTCCTCAACTACTTCTTTGCAAAGCTCCATAACGGTTGGAGGTACAGTCTTGGCGGCGCAATGTTCCCGGCTCTCATCATCGCAATCGTGCCCATTTTCAATCTTCCTGAAACACCTAACTCCCTCATTGAGCGTGGTAAGCTTGAAGAAGCACGTTCCATCCTTAAGAAGGTCCGTGGTGTTGAAGACATCGACATGGAGCTCGACGACATGATCACTGCCAGCGAGGCATCACGCAGCATAAAGCACCCTTGGAGGAACCTGTTCCAGCGCAACTATCGGCCTCAAGCTGTCATGGCGTTCCTCATTCCGTCCATGCAGCAATTGACAGGGATCAATGCCATCATGTTCTATGCGCCCGTTCTGTTTAAGACTATTGGATTCGGCAACGATGCCTCGCTCATGTCCGCCGTCATCACCGGTATCGTTAATATGCTGTCCACATTTGTTTCAATCTATGGTGTAGACAAATGGGGTCGTCGCGCCCTCTTCCTCGAAGGAGGCACTCAAATGCTCATTTGCCAGGTGCGTGCATCCATACAATCTGTTCTTAGTTTTACCTGATATTGCAATTGTACTATATATATATATATTTATATGATCACTTTCATGTACACTACCTGAACAGATCATCATCACTGCGTGCATTGGGGCCAAGTTTGGAGTAAGCGGCGAAGTCACGCACCTGGCAAAATGGTTCGCGGTCATAGTGGTTATCGTAATATGCATCTATGTTGCGGCCTATGCCTGGTCATGGGGCCCACTAGCGTGGCTGGTGCCTAGCGAGATATTCCCACTGGAGATACGATCAGCAGCTCAGAGCGTCACCGTTTCGATGAACATGTTCTTCACGTTCGTGGTGGCACAGCTCTTCCTCACCATGCTTTGTCACATGAAGTTCGGACTATTCATCTTCTTCGCCTTCGCCGACTTTGCCAATTCATTGTTCGTTTACTTCTTTCTGCCGGAGACAAAAGGGATTCCGATCGAAGAGATGACCCAAGTCTGGAAGGATCACTGGTTCTGGAGCAGATTCGTATCGGACAACGAGACTGCAGTCAAGACTGAGATGGGCATCAACGGGAAACATAACGGGACACAAAACGGGAATCATTAGGAAATTTTATTTATGTTCTTAGGATTTAGCACTTCTTCATATAGTTGGATTTTGAGAAATTTTTAGAATTTTACGTTAATTTTAATAGTCATGACTTTCTTGAACTTGTTCAGGATGATGATAGGCTCTAGTTGGTTTGACTTTATTTTTGTTTTCGTTTCTTTCTTCTTCTTGATAATTTGTTTTCGTTTCTTTGATTACAGTGTTGGCTATGATTTTCATTCTGATGACAGCACTAATATCATCTAATAATGGTGAATTCTGATGTATTCAAATAATCAACAATCGACCATTGAACCAAATTGTTTACCTCTTGACATCCAGGGAAGGTAACGTATATCTTTTGAACCGAATTATGATCTCAAAAACTAAAGAGCTCGTGTCGTACCTCGTTCGACTATTGAGCATCGAGAACGAATACGGTTTGACTCTCGACTCCTACAAGCAACATCAACTCCAGGAGTAGGTGCTCAACCTCCGGGGAGAACCCCGATTTTCTTTCCGTCTCAGGCACAGAACCTGCAAAGTCATTAGATGTAAAAAAGTTGGTATTACGATCAATCAAGAATCTACAGTCACCTCAATGTTATGATGCAAATGCCAAGTTTTGTTCCTAGGACTACACCTTGATCATTTCGGCCTGATCCCATATGCTCATTATGCCATGCCGAGCATCCTCCTCTGAAAGCCACAGAGCCACTGGGAAGTTCAGATCACAAGAAAGGAATTGCTAGGATTCGCTGATGGAGAAACTCAGAAATCTGACCAAGACAATCGATAACAAATCATTACCGTGTATTTCAGGAATAGCAGGATAAGAGGGGCAACTATGAGGAATGAGAGGTTCCTCATGAAACATCAGAAGGTGAAGAAATCAACCGCAGTATCTGATCCTGCAAATTTCCGTTCGTCACGAGCACACCACCTGAAGGAAAGATAACCCTTCGGTCTGATTCCTCAGCAGTGAAATCCAGCAGCCTTCCTTTCCAGTCTGATACCTGGTAAGAACATGTTGGATGGTTCAAGCAGTCATAATCACAAACGGAAGTGCTTTGGAGAAATTCCTATGCCAATGCTGGTATGCCCATCACTCATTGAATTCCGAGTATCAAATACAGGTGTACAATTAAACCGCTTGAGAAACCATTAAAATACAGATGATATTTCTACTCCTATCTATCAGAAAGTTTGAGCTTTTGGTTGAATGAGTTCGTGAACTTGACAACAAAACAAGTATAATGAGAGAACGTGAACTCTGTCATTCGATAGTGAAGTTCACAATTTATTTGCAAACCCAAAAAGAGGGATACATGTATGGGCATGTGAAGATAATATGATATCTGCTGTTTATGCCATGACTTAGATAGAATAAATCATCAACAATAACCAATGTATGTCGATTTCCGAAAGCGAGTAAAAAATGCACCTGTCCGCCAGCTTCATGCACACATATGACTCCAACAGCATGGTCCCAAGCCTACAGTTTGACACAGGTGAGAACTCAAACAATATAAACAAGCAAACCTTGATAAAACCTCCAAGAAATTCAGACCTTTATGGTTGTTTCAGCTCTAGCTCGGAGAATGAAAACCGATGCCCTTCCTGAAGCCACCATCAAGTATTTGCATAGACTGTAACAAGACAAAACTAGTTAACGTCTTTTTACATGGATATCAAGCAAACCAAAATAAGGAACCAAAGCAAAATACACGAGAGAAATAGATAGTGAGATTAATGGAAACATCCAAGAGATAAAATTCCCCATGGTAGCCAAGGAAACTCATCTAGCCAAATCAGTCCATCAACTATCAACCATTGGAGTATGAACAGTCAAGAGATATATTTATGAAGCAATTTAACATCGCTAACTAACCAATGTATGAAAATTGGTGCCAGTGACGAAAGAATAAATAATGTTGTTTCATGAACAGATAGTACAGGAGATAACCTTCCACAACATGTTGGCAGCAGAAGGACGTGCTTCTCCCCAATATTGCCAGCATCAGTTGTAGCATGAAAAGAATGTGACAACGGCAAGGAATCCCATGTTTCGCTATCCGAAATACAAAATGAGGCCAGGTGAAAAAAGCATCACTGGTCGACAAAGCACCTCGTCCAATAGCTTCCTGATGTAGTTCTGTCGTGACAGCCCTGTTCTCCACGTCCCACATCCTGTGTGAGCAACCATGAGAATCCCTGTTTGTGACTGTCCTATTTCACATTGCTGGGCATTGGTAGTAGTTCTGGTATCGGAAAGCTCCGGCCAGTTTGGACTGCCCATGGCTCCTAAAACTATCTTTCCTTCGACAATAAGAGCCAAGCCGACCTGAGTTGGAACATGTCAACCAAGTTTTACCGAATAAAGATAGAGAGTGATCAGCTGTAGTCTAGCCAGTGATATCCACTTGCCAAAATTAATGGGATACAATATATGTATGTCACATGACGTGAGGATTATCTAGGTGTAATTTCAGCATTTAACCATTGACTGCATATCATAAGATCATTTTGACGTCCAACATGGATTAAGGAAGTATACATGTCAAAGGAAGTTAAAGCATACCACATACAAGGCTTCACCACCTCTGACAAATCCTCGTGTCCCATCTATAGGATCCAGAACCTGCATCATGAAACAATCGCAGTACTCTAAAAGCTCATATCTCATCATACAGGGAAGAAATTACCACCTAGATACAAACACCATGAATTGCATTATGCATTATGCATATTCGAGTTCTTTTGGCAATGCAGAAACAAGTACATTCTCATAGGAGGTGAGGCAACCCCAAATAGTTAGTTCCCTAAAAAATAGTGGACTATATGTACTCAAATAAATTACTGGCGCAGCAACCATGATCTACATTCTTGCTCCAGAATATATCTTGATCATTGAGGATAAAAGAAATTCAAAATTACTGGCATTAACCCAAATAAATTTGTACTCGCTTCAAGCTCAAGTGTGCACCAAAATTTTTATCATAAAAGAAGAAGAGTGCACAGCAACTTTAAAAATATGAAAGAAAGAAAATATCTTCAGCATACCCAATATGTAGCTGGCTTAGCTCTGAAAGCTAACGAACTCTGTCCACCTCTGTCAATTGCCCCCAATACATCAGTGTCAGTGAAGGAGCCACCTTCCAACTCAGAATGATCATTCACTGCGTTGACCACAGGCTTTACCGGATTGTTTGATCGCAAGAACGTAGAATCCTCTTCGGCAACCAAAGGAATTGAAGGGAACCATTTGCTCAACTCTGAATGAAACAACACAATCAAGAGTTAAACAACGTTTACTCCCCTAATCCGCAAAGATCTACAAACCCGTATGATTACAAACTACACAACAATTTAGAAACCATGTCTATGAGCGTAACCTAAAAGAAGGTCTAAGTGCCTCCTAGGAGGTCCCAAAAAGCCTTAGGAGTAGTTTAATTGTATCTACGTCTAGCCCTCCCACTCGTGATCTATCCTTGTGTCATCATTGTCCTGTAACACATTATCAAGCAGTACATGTTTGCAATTGAGATACACGGATATTATCACCTGAAAACCAAACTATCCACCTATGTTGCCTATTGCTTTTCAGAACATCAATCCGGATAGTAACGTGCCACAAGTCAATAACACACAAAACACAAAATCTCCCTCGAAACATTACCGAGGCTGACTAAACCCTGGACACCAAAATCGGCCACCGTGGCCGGAGTCCTATCACTCTTCTCCACAATCCCACCGTCATCAGCAACCAACTTCCTCCTCACCTGTAAACCAACACTCAAACCTCAAAAAACAGTCCACAACACCAAAAAAATCAATGACCGACATTGTTATCATATTAGGCCTTATACCATTAGTTTGCAATCAATAGACCTGAACATGATATCATAACAGATCTGACAGCAACATCACGAGTTCTACCCTTGCCTCCCCCGTTCAGTATACCACTTATTATCCAGAGACCTGAACAAGAGATGTGAGTGATTCATTGCTTGCTATCTCATCGTCTACGCTTCAAGCTGTTAAAAAATTATTCGCGCAAAGGTGAGTGTTCATATTGTCTTCTACTATCAGGTCTACACAACCACACAAAATCCAACCGCCATCACCGCACATCTCCAAATCACGATCACACACCTCAACACAAAGCTTGCACGCTCTCCGCACAACATCCGCCGCAACCTCGACCTCCCTGCGATACCTCGCATTCTCCCCCAAAAATGGAAGACAATCCGACCTGTTGCAAAAACCGAGATCAGTGATGCAAACCCTAGGGTTTCCATGAGAATGGAGGGAAATCGAGGCGGTTACCTGGCGGCGATCGAGGTGGAGACGCGGCGGCGGAGGCGGCAGAGGAGGAGGGGAGAGTTGGAGATGAGGGTGGTCATGGTGGGGATTGGACGGCTGAGATTGCACGATCGATGGATCGAGGAATGACGACGATGGTGTTTCGGCGATCATTTTTTCATCCCATAATATTTTGATTTGAATTGAGATTTTATATATGATTTATTTGTCTTGTTTGACTCTCAACGGTCAATTTCGTATCAACGTTGAATGTCATAACTCATATGATGCAAATTCTTGCAAGTAAATTGAAATAAAAAAAGTAATATCCATTTTAAGTTTGACGTATTTTTGATACTTTGAGGTTGATATGTCTGAAATTATAATGCACATGTAATATTCATTGATATTAAAAAATAAAATAAAGCTACAATAATAAGTATCTAAAAACAAAACAATCATAAATAATGTATTCTCTCCGTCCTATATCGATTGTAATATTTTTTATAACATTTCAAAATGATTGCAGTCTTCATATCGAAAAGTTTTTTTATACCATCCTTTTCTATTCAAAAAGACTTCACTAATTCTTTTTTTCAAATATTACTATAGCCTCTCTTCTTAATAGAAATGAACTAAATTAAAAAAAAAATACAACATATAAATTATTACATCAACACGAACGATTATTATTATTTTTGAATGAAAAAAGAAACAATTTTATGAAAAAAATTTACGAAGAAATCGATTATGTGAAGGTCAAATTGGTGATTTCATATCATAAATATTATGAGAAAAGTAGACATCCTCAGTTCTAATGGTCCAAACATCGACAAATCAATCACTTCTAGAAATCAAAACCTAGAAATCTAACCCAAAAAACCACACAAACGAATCAACCCTTTTACGTTGTCTCCATTCTAGAAGTTAGAACCCACCTTTGCCCAAGTCTACCTCTCTTCCTCACGAAGTCAACAACCCCTCACCTCTCATCCCCTCAACTTCCCCTCACTTTCCTCCAATTTCACCACTAACCCATTTCAATTCACCTCAAATCACCACACCCCACAAACGAAATCCTCAATTCTGATGCCCACTTGGCTCCCAATTTCGAAACCCTAATGGCAGTGACCGAGGTCAAGAGACCGGGGTCAGAGGGCAGAGTTTGGGGGTTTTTGAAGCACCCATTTCGTCAAATTGGGGCTCAGTCAAATGGGTCTTCGAGTCATAGTCAGAATCAGAATCAGCAGATTGATTTTGGGATGAATCGGGATAGTAGAGGAGGAGGAGGAGGTGGTGGTGGTGAGAAAAGGGGTGGTGATTTGAGGGGAGGGAATGGGTCGGTTTCGTCTGTGGCGAAATCGATTTTGCCCGTGAGACGGCGGCTTCGTCTTGATCCGGCTAGCAAGCTGTATTTTCCATGTATGGAAAGCCTGGTTCTGGGTCTCTGTTGGTGTGTGTGTGATTTGAAGTTGATTTTGTGGTTTGTTATGCTTGCTTGATCGTTTTTTTCTACTTCTGGAAAATATATTGTTGACCCCTTTTGTGCTAAGTTCGTTGGTGGAAAGGCAAGACAACAACCCAGATAATCTTCGTCAAATATGGGTTCGGGAGGACGATGTCTCTGTCTAAGATAGAGAGGCTGTTGGAAGAGTATTCTGAAATGGATTGATGCTGGATATTTCAGTTGCAAGGGCCAAGGAGTGTTGAGTGGCACTAATGTATGAACTAAGGTCCCAAGTTGCATTTGAGTTCCAACTATGTATTAATTAGGCCTGTCTTCAACATAAAAGTGTCAGCTAGTGGGTTATGGATTGTACACACGTATATATTGCTCACTTTTCTCCTCCACAGCTGCTGTGAGAAACCACCTGACTCATAGTTTGGGATGTTATGGCATCTTGTTCTGGTATTTAAAGAGTACGCCGATGACATTCCAACCCTATATGAAGGATGCATTTGATGGATAGTGACTGAATTCTCCTCAATTCCATTAGATGTGTTCTGCTTTTCCCTGCTAATCCTTAGTCTCTTCTATTTGAAGGCTTTTGAATGTCTCAAAGATAGTATACTCTCTATTATTGGAAGCTGATGTTCTTGTGTTAAAGTGATCATGAATAATTTTGCAAGTTAGACGAGTTGTAAGAACAACCTGTGGCTGATTCCCTGAAGTTTATACACTGTTTTCTTTCAGTGCACTAATTGGATCTACATTTTTCGCTTGCCCTCGTTTTTCCAAAGATGAACCAGGGAAGCAGGTGAGGAGTGCAGTGAAAATCAAGAACACAAGCAAGTCCCATGTTGCTTTCAAGGTATTGTAGCCAATCTTCGTTTGTCATTATGAGCATGCTTCTTACGCTTGGGATTAACTTTGCAAGTGATGAGCAGGCGTGGATAATTTCTTCTCCCTTGAGATGTTGGCTATTTGGCTTTATGGGTTTAGATGTTGTATTGGGGAAGTTGAGCTCTTGATTGATGTTTAAATTTTCACTTCGATATCTTCCATTTTGATGTGATGTAGTTTCAAACAACTGCCCCTAAAAGCTGTTTCATGCGGCCTCCTGGAGCGATTCTTGCTCCTGGTGAAAGCATAATAGCAACAGGTAATCTCACATATGCACTTGCATTTCTAGCTTCTCATGGGATGCGCTTGCATTTCTTGTTCTTCTTTTTCCTTTTTTTTTTTTTTTTTATCCAAAGCAATCTGTGTTTGTGTTGATTTTCCAGTTTTCAAGTTTGTGGAACATCCCGAAAACAATGAGAAGAGCAAGGTGAAGTTTAAAATCATGAGCTTGAAGGTGAAAGGTCCAATGGAGTATGTCCCTGAACTGGTGAGTGAAAACATGTGAATAACTCACAATGCTCATGAGTGGGCAATTAGGTTTATATGACGCTGCTGGGTGCCATTGATAAAATTTTATGAAGTCCCAAAATAGAAGACTCAGCTTCCTTGTCCTCCTCTCTATCTGCAGTTTGATGAGCAGAAGGACCAAATTGCTGTGGAACAGATACTACGTGTTGTCTTCCTAGATGTGGAGCATCCCACCCCAGTAAGTTATCTTTGAAATTTTGGCATGCTTTCGCTGTGATGTGTCGGTATAACCTTCCTATATTTTCTCTAATATGAATAACATTTAGATCGCTGGTTACCAAATCATATGCCAAGACTTAATGGGATCTCAATTTGTTTTGTTTCTTGAAGGCTCTTGAGAAATTGAATCGTATGTTGGCCGAGGCAGAGGCTGAGCTCGAGTCACGCAAGAAGCCGCCAGAGGACAGTGGCCCAACCATTATTGGCGAAGGGCTTGTTATAGACGAATGGGTGAGTTATCCGCCTCGTGTTTATACCCTTCAGTTCTTGTGGGTTTATAGGGGTACCTTTTGCTGATTACATTCCCATCATGTTTCTTATTACCAGAAGGAGAGAAGAGAGAGATACCTTGCTCGTCAACAAGTTGAAGCTATAGAATCGATGTGACAGTATTCTCCTTATTGCCCTGTGCTTTCTTTCTACTGATATAATTTGATATTCAAACTTTTCATAATTGTGCTAGGGAGAGCTGTGGAACTTGGAGGATTTGTCGAGCTCTTCGAAGCTCTTGTGTAGATAATGTAGTTCTGGTTGTAATTAAGAGTGTTGTTGAGGTCTAAGAAGGACAGAATTGTATTTATGTTTAAGCATCGAAGGCCGCCGAATGTTGTCTATGATGCATCATAGCAGTTTGTCAAATGCCTGCTCGGTTTCTTGCCTGCAATCTTCCATTGTATACTGCGAGGGTTATGCTTATGGTATGAATATGGATTTGTGGCATACATATAGTAGTGTTTTTCAATCTCTATGCGCAGATTTTGTTTACGCATTGATTGTATTTTATGTCTCATGTCTCAAATGTTGCTGCTGATAAACTTTATTGGGCAAACATGATTTCATCGCCCTACATGTGGTTCAAAACAAATAATCACCTGAACAATCACGAACAATGCTTGAGTCAGCTTCTGCTACAGCTTTTTAAGAATGCCGATTGCCATGATGATGACCCGATACAGCTTGCTTTCCCTCTGGGCAAGCTCCGAGGGAGCTGTATCCCTCTGGGCAAGCTCCGAGGGATAAACGACTTGGCTCGCCTTGAACTTCATCCGGCAAGCCCTCCAGGGCTTCAATCCCTTCCACAGCATCTTCTCGGCGTTAGCATAGTTCTTCCTCTCTACCTCCTGAACCGGCGACTGGAGTGAACCAAGGGCAACAGCGTACTTCCCTGCACAGTACTTGACCGCCTTCTGCTGTGTTGCATTCTTAGCCCCCTTTGGACTACGTATCTGATAGTTCAAGTAGCCGAAGATGCCGTGGCATGTGCGACTCCGAACTTGCACATGTTGACAGCCAATCCTTTCTGATCCGCTCCATAGCTTGTTCAGTCGGATTCAAGGGTCTTGACGCAAGGACTGGGGCATCGAGTGTTGTTGCACGTCTTCTGGATCAGACTCTCATCGCCCTCGATCAATGTTGGCGCAGATGAAAGGGCGAGTAAGAGAAGGATGGCTAGGTATGCTGAGGGATTTGTGAAAGCCATGGATTTTTGATAGTAGGAATGCAAATACAAGCTACTCTTTGCTGGATTTGAGGTGACTTTTTTTTTTTTGGGTATTTATATTGCATTGTGAGTTGGCCGCTGTTGTGTTTCTTGATGTGAAACTTGCAACTATGTTGTTGAGTTACTGAAAATTTTGAAGTTGAAGAAAATCTGAAACTGCGTAAAAAGCAATTAAAGTTTTCCATGAAACAGACGAGCATCAATTGACTGCTCTTCTGTTATGAGCATCAACGCTTGATGTCGCTATAAATGTGAACTAGAGAAAGACTAATATTTATTACAACTCATTTACAAACTTTATTGTACTTTTGAGTCACAGAATTATACAACAAATTATTCCAAAAAAAAAGATAACAAAGAGACGATTCTCGAAATAAAAACATACATCAGACATCAGTTATTATGTACAATCTTATCCTATGATAAGAATCCTACGCCTAACCGAAGGGATCATAAAAAGAAAACCCATCATTGAACCAAATTTTCTTACTATAACGAAAACCTAAAGCTAGGGAAATGTGGAAATGGTGCCAGTGCCGTTTTGTTCGAGGGTATCGAATCCGTGAACCCTAGAGAGCCTCAAAATGGCCACTTTTTTTGTTGGGTTCAGTGGATTTGAAGAGATGAGAAATGGGTATTGCAAAAAACTGGGAATTTTCGACTCGTCTTCGTGTTGCTTGATTCTGCGAGGAAAAGGGGGTTGTGGAGAAGAAAAATGATTGGATTCCGGCCATGGGTTCTGATTTCAGAGTCTAGGGTTTGGTCAGTCTTTTTAATGATTTCGCGGTTAATATGTTCTTTGTTGTGTCTGGGTATCAATCGTTATGTTGTATGGGACGGGGCTAAGTTACCTAAATCTCGTCCTACCCCGATGGAGTGAACCAAAACCACGCTAAAAACCCATATAGTCTCGTCAAGTGAGGTTGTAGGGTTGACGAAATATAGACAGACTTATCTTATCATATATTTATAATGAATAGACTGTTTCCTGATGTTTTCAGGTTATATCAATTAGGGGGAGAAGTGACCCACCACTGAGACAACCCCTTTTGACCTCCCACGATAGTGTACATAACGAAAATACCTTGGTGGTTGTCATATTAACGTAGTCACTTTTGTTCGCACGATTCACTATGTTGGCGAGCACTAACCGGGGGTTTGTTGCCTCTCGTGATCCCTTCCTGTGCAGAAACTCCAGCAATAACAGTACCCTTTTTCCGCATTTCTTAGTGATTGTATCTAGCTGTTATATTTTTTTTTTGGCCTTGTATGTTCAGATATGAGCTTAAGAGCACAGCAACTTGCTTCGTGATGCAGGGTCTGGATCGTGTTTGTTGTTAAGGAGGATGAATACTCGAGATAGAATGCGCCACTTCTTGCGTCAGGCTATTCAAATTGCTTATCTTGCAAACTCTATTCGTCACAAGTACCCTATTCAAACGAGTGAAGGTATGCTGTCTTCAAGGTCCTGTTTACTTTAAACATGCCTGCACGGATTTATTTGTTGAACCTCTGCATTACCTCAGTCATGACCTTGAGAAATGCCTTCGTTGTATTTTTGAGTTAGAAATGCCTCACGAGATTAGACCAACATATTAGTCGATCGAACTTTATTTGAGAAAGACCAAAATGTATGATTCTATTAAGCATTATCCTGGCTGCCTTTATATCAGTCATGCAAAATTATTTGTTTCATCTCCTTTCTTTATCCTTATCATAACTCCTCGGGTTTCATCTCGAATCTTGTAATAACATCAGTCCTTTTGGCATAACCTGTACAATGTTGCTTTTATCTGTTTCAGAAGCGTCTTCCTGTTCTTGTGGGATTATCTTATCATTGTGATATCGTTGTCATTCTGTTTATACACATCAAGTACGTGCCATACGATTATTTATCAGATTCTATGTGGAGTCTACAAATCGAAAAGTTCCCAATTGGTGGCTTGTCTTTCCCTTTCTATAATTCACAGTAGGTAAGCTTTGAGTAAAGAATTAAGAGTAATCCTGGTATGAATCCAATTATAAGAAAACAAAGAATGCATAATGTGCATAAAGGATTTGCTTATAATAGCAAAACCCTCTGCGCCAGCTTCCATGCATGCTTTGTATAAATATTTTGAGCATAATCCATATTCAAAGTTTGTTGGAGTTATCAAGCGTCGTCAGAAACTAATTACGTTCATGCAAAAGCTCTTCAAATCTACCTAACCCGAGCACATCACTCGATAAATAACTCTTTTTGGGATAAAGATTCAAAGGAAGCCACGGACTTCGGACACGTAGTTACTAAATCAAGGCTAGATGTAAGCAAATGATAAAACAAGTGGACTAAACCTGCTATTTTGTGATATGCCGAAACAATTAAGTTAATACAGTTGTCTCCTTGGTTGGTTGTATTGAAGACCAGTCATGGTCTAGATCAATTCTGCTTGGTCTCCCTGATTTAACTCTAGATATAAATCATAGGTACTCTCATTTGGATCCTTTAGTGCCGAAACTGTAATACTATTATCCTAGCTTTTCGGTCAGGTAGCTTATTCTGCTGTCAGAATTCAGTCCAACAAGGTATTCAGCCGAAAGGAGCCTAGCGCTAGATACCCATCCTTGAACTTTCAGTCAAGAATTTTAGACTTCTTGAAAGTTTCACTTGAGTACTGTCTAACACATATGATGTGGGTGATGTCGTAATAGTGTGCTACGAGGACGACGTTAAGGACAATGAACTGCAAGCAAAAGCCAGAGAGCTGCAAAGTTGGAGTGGTTAAGATTATTGATAGAGAAATTCCTAAATAATCTGAGTAAGTATTTAACTACCATTTGACCTTAGGCGGCATTCCTCCAATTGGACACGTATCATGTTAGATTGTCGCTACGACAAAGTTATAACTTGACATGTCTACCTATCAATTTAAGGCGAAAATCGGATCAAAAGGATATGATTAAGATAATTATGACTGCAGGTTTTTGGTACATACTGGCTGTGACTGTTTGAGCTTGCTGGTCAAGGGTAGTAAACAGTAGTCTCATCTATGAGTTTACGTGGTTATACTCAGTAACATGAACTTGATGATTATAACCCGTGCTAGCTTCAGAGTAGTAACTCATTTTGTTTCATCTAATGATAAGTTCTAGGCGTCATTTTCGTGCCTGCGAACAAATCATTTTATTAATCCTCAATTTGTGCACAGGACATTGTTGCTTTCATAGTTGGAGTTTTTTTTATCGTTATTGGTTTTGAAGTGCAAGCAAGAATGAAAACTCATTGATTTTGCAGAAGTTGTTAGCCAAACTGCTCCTCATTGCTTTTATGTGACTTTCATGCTTTGCTACACTCTAAGATGATGATTAGCTTCATTGCATGCAATGATTGGTATTCTTCCCCTATATGCAAGTAAAATAACCTATGATTTACTATATATGCTTTTTATTTAACTATCATTTATAGGATTATTTTCCGAAATCTTAACCGTTGTGTTAAATCTTAATTGCTGATGTTCAACTCCGCTGTACAGATCCATCAAATGAGAACACATTCTTTGAGCACCAGTGTTCTGAATTTGATGTGGCTGTCATACCAGCATGAAAATATATGATCTGGTGTGTATAGTTCTTCGTAGGCTCCTATCTAAATTCAACAAGTTCATCTCAACTGTTGATTTTCTTATGCGTTGTGATCGTTAAATGCTAACTATTTCCTTCTTATGAACAATTTCACTTCATTTTCTGTCATAGGTATCCAAACCAAAAACATTATTCCAATCATCAAAGTCTGAACACGGATTGCAAAATATGATAAGTTCGGACATGTTTGACTATGACCATATTGATAGGTCACACAGAATTTTTCATTCTGTTACCGTGATTATGGCGGTGACAGCAGCTTGATTTGCTAGAGGGGAAAAGTGGAACAGTGATGTGTGTTAACTTTGACTGCTGCACTCACCCTGCTATCAGTTTAGTGTGAAATCCCAAAGAGCGCTGCTATGCCCCCTTC